>ML245966.1:66371-201521 GCA_005239495.1 Nicotiana undulata | reverse complement strand
CCCCCCCCCGTGCGATTGCATTTCATTAAAACTGGCATGGGGAAGGGAAGCCCAGTACACTATGCGAACGCGTACCAGGCCCCGCGATCGCATTGCCCAACCCCCCTTACCCTATGCGAACACATCTAATTGGGTGCGAACGCATAGGTCCCCTGTTCAGTGATATAACAACATATTTAAAAACAGTCATACCTTCTTCTTCACCATATTTTCGAGGTTTACTGTGATGACCCAAAAGGTCATCCCTTGTAAATATAGCTATAATTGTGTTTCGAGGCCTCGAGAGCCTCCGTTAATCTCACCTCGATGTGCATGCGTAGCCCGGGCGTTTTGCCGGGAAGCCTTTATGTGGAAACTTGACAAAAGGTTGAATTTATGGTAATTAATTGAGTGAAGTTGACTTTGGCCAACAGTTTTGGTAACAGACCCGGACCCGTGATTTGACGGTCCTGGAGGGTCCGTAGGAAAATATGGGACTTGGGCGCATGGCCGGAATCGAATTCCGAGGTCCCAGGTTCGAGAAATGAATTTTTAAGGAAAATTATTTGCTGAAAATAATAAAGGCTTTTTAAAATGAACTTTTATGCGAAACCTGTGTTACCAGGCTCGTATTATTGTTCTGGAGACCGGAACAGGTTCAATATGTGTTATTTGAGTTATCTGTGAAATTTGGTAAGGAACGTACTTGATTTGACGTGTTTCGGATCAAAATTGGGAAATTGAGAGTTAATGAAGTTATAAGGAAATTCCTTAAATTTGAGATTTGGTTTGGAGCGTGATTTTATGTAATCGAGGTCCAAATGTGATTCCGAGACCGGGAATAGTCCTGTTAAGTCATTTATGACTTGTCTGCAAAATTGGATGTCATTTCGAGTTGTATAGGTCGGTCCGACACATTTTTATAGAATCAAGAACTTGAAGTTTCTTAAGTTAGGATTTTAGGGGTTTTGGGATGTGATTTTGAGATTTAGCTATGTTTTGGGTGTTCCGAAGGCTCGAGCGAGTCCGTATTATGATTTAGGACATGTTGGTATATTTGCAAGGGGGCTCGGGCGGGCCCAGCTGCCTTCCGGACACCCAACGGGGCAAAAAACCAGCTAGAACAACTGCTGGTGCAGCTATTGCTGGTGTGACCGCAGGTGCGGGACCGCTCCTGTGGTCCCAGCCTCCCAGGTGCGAAGGTTCCGCAGGTACAGTTCCTTTTCAGCAGGAGCGGAGCCGCGGATGCGGTCTCCAGCTCCGCAGGTGCGACCCCAGCCTGCCTTGCCATTTTCCGCAGGTGCGATTTTTTTCTCGCCGGTGCAGGACCGCAGGTGCGGAACCCCTGTAGGATAAATTGTTTTAAATGCCAAAAACTCCGGATTTCTTAATTCCCTTCATACGAAAAACCCCATTAGAGACTTGTGAGCTTGGGAAGGACACACCACGAACTAGCTACTATTAAGGTAAGTTAATTCTTTCTTAATACTAGTTTCATGCATGAATAGTTAATGGGATTAGCTACTAAATTAATGGAAAATCAAGAATTGGGTAGTAAATTTAGGGTTTTTGAGAAATTCGCGTCTTGTCCGTTTAATGCCATGAATTCAAGTAGAAACTTCATATTTATGATCCTTAGACTATGGGTGAGTGATTCCTTTGAGAATTTTCGGGATTCGAGCGTGCGGGCCCGGGGTCGAATTTTAGTATTTTTGGAAGAATAATAGAAAATGTATAATTAGGCTTTGGAATTGGTTTATTGAGTAATTATTGATGTTAACAAATCAATTATGTCTAGATATTCTCGATTCGGAGTTGGATTCGAGAGGAAAGGCTGTGATTGAGGTTTGACTTGCACTTTGGAGCCGAGGTAAGTGTTTGGCCTAACCTTAGCTTGAGGGATCAGGTATAGAATCTTATTTTCTATGTGTAATTCATGTCCAACGTATAGGTGACGTGACGAGTACCTATATGTTGCGGTCAAGCATGCCCGTGAGTCAATTGTGATGAATTGTACCGTGTTCTTGATATTCTTTGTACTATGAATAATCGGCAATTAGAAGTGATACATTGATGTTGTTTCATGACAAGGGAAATTATTGATTAATTATTCAGTTGAGGCTCTTACTGTTGAAATTACATTTCCGAGCGAGTTTGGTTATAGCTGAGTCCATTGCCAGGACGATAGAATTTTATTGAGTATTTCTGTAATCTTGAGATTTCTTATTGTTAGTTTGCACATTATATTGCTGATTGTTTATTATTTATCGCACGAGGGGACATGCCGTGCTGATTGTTTATTATTTATCGCACGAGGGGACAGGTCGTGCTGATTTTTTATTATTTATCACACGAGGGGACATGCCATGCTAATTGTTTATTATTTATCGCACGAGGGGATATGCCGTGCTGATTGTTTATTATTTATCACATGAGGGGACATGCCGTGTTGATTGTTAATTATTTATCGCACGAGGAAACATGACGTGTTGATTGTTTATTATTTATCGCACGAGGGGACATGCCGTGCCGAGGTGTTACTGTTTGATGCACGAGGGGACATTCCGTGTCGAGTGATTTGTGAGGTGGTGCACGAGGGGACATGCCGTGCTGATTGTTTATTATTTATCACATGAGGGGACATGCCGTGTTGATCGTTTATTATTTATCGCACGAGGGGACATGCCGTGCCGAGGTGTTACTGTTTGATGCACGAGGGGACATTCCGTGTCGAGTGATTTGTGAGGTGGTGCACGAGGGGACATGCCGTGCCTTGTGTTAGTCATTATCTGTTCTGAGGTGTTATATTCCTTCTTTTACTGTTACATTTCAATTGTTACCCTGTTCCACTATGATAGTATTTGTTGCCTCTCTTATCCCCGGCATGACTCTCCCCGTATCTGTTTATACTTGTTTATTTCCGTTGATATTTTCCTGTTATTATAGAAAATTGCACAGGTATGTATATTGTTGTCGGTCCTAGCCTCGTCACTACTTCTCCGAGGTTAGGCTCGTCACTTACTCAGTACATGGGGTCAGGTGTACTGATGCTACACCTGCACTTCTTTATGTTGTTCAGACTACGCAGCCGGACCCGGTGGGCACTGACGAAGGGATCATTCCACCAATTCATTCAGGAGACCTCGAGGTAGACCCGCAGACGTTCGTGGGCCTTGGTGTCACCTTCTACCCTTCTCCTTTAGTTCTGTCTTATTTTATAGTTTCAAAGACAGTCATATGTACTTATTTTCAGACCATTGTATTCAGTAATCTCATAGACAGTTCATGAGTATGTGACACCAGTTGTGGGATATGTATATGGGTCTTATTTCGAAGTTGCTATATTATTTTTAATTTAGCTAACCTTCATATTGTTGACCATCGATGCCTTAGTTATCTTGTTTATTTTAGTTGTTAATGAGTTTATTTGGTTCAAACGTTGGCTTGTCTAGCGGGTTCAACATTAGGCACCATCACGGTCTGAAGGTGGGATTTTGGGTCGTGACAAGTTGGTACTAGAGCCCTAGGTTGCTTAGGTCTCACAACTCATGGACGAACTTGGTAGAGTCTGAGGGATCAGTACGGAGACGTCTGTACTTATCCCCGGAGGCTGCAAAGTTAGGAATAACTTAATATCTTTCATTTTTTGTCGTGCCATTCGATTTCTAAATACTAATTGAGTCTCTATCTACTCTCTCGCAGATGGAGAGGACGCGTGCTTCCTCATCGACCGACCAGCAGCCTGATCCTCCTATTGCAGCTTCTACGAGGGGCCGAGGCCGTGCCAAAGGCCGAGGCAGGGGCAGGGTTCAGCCCAGAGCAGCAACCCCAGTAGAGGACCCGCAGGTAGACTTTGCCAGTGAGGTTCCTACTCCGACAGTTCCAGTTGGACCAGTTCAGGTCCCGGAGGGGTTCATTGCCACCCAAGTGCTTCAGGACGCTCTAGTCCGCTTGGTGGGACTCATGGAGAGTGTGGCTCAGGCCGGTCTTCTTCCTACTGCACCATTTGGTTCTCAGGCTTGGGGAGGGACCCAGACTCCTGTTATTCACACCCCAGAGCAGTTTGCCACTCAGTTTTAGGCTCCAACACCTCAGACAACTGGAGTAGCTCAGCCGGGTATTGTGGCACTGGCACCCGAGGGTGCAGCTATGTCAGCAGATGCTCTATGGAGACTGGATCGGTTCACCAAGTTATTCACTACTACATTTGCTAGTGCACCATCAGAGGATCCCCAGGATTATTTAGACAACTGTTATGAGGTTCTTAGGAACATGGGCGTTGTGGAGTCCAATGGAGTTGACTTTGCTACATTTTGTCTTTCGGGTTCCACTAAGACTTGGTAGAGAGACTATTGCCTCACCAGACCAGCTGGGTCTGCACCATTGACTTGGGCTCAGTTCTCCAAGCTATTATTGGGGAAGTTTCTTCCCATTACTCAGCGAGAGGATCTTCGAAGGCAGTTTGAGCGCCTCCAGCAGGGATCTATGTCTGTCACTCAGTACGAGACCAGGTTCATCACTCTAGCCAGGCATGGTATTATGGTACTTCGCACTGATCGGGAGAGGGTTCGAAGATTTAATGAGGGTCTGGCTCAGCCTATCAGACTTCAGATGGCCAGGGAGATGGGTACTGATATCTCCTTTCAAGATGTAGTCGACGTGGCCAGACGCATTGAGATGGTATTATGCCAGGGTGGTGGTCAGGGGTCTGACAAGAGACCTCAGTATTTCAGTCGTTTCAGTGGTGCCTCGTCTGGAGGCAGAGTTTCATTTGGTAGAGGTCATCTCCCTAGGCCTTATCAGTCAGCACTCTAGGCATCCCGCAGTGCATCATCAGCTTCCATCAGTACACCCCCGATTCAGAGTCTTCAGGGTAGTCATTCTGGTCGTCAGGGACAGTTCCAGGGTCAGTATTCTCAGCAGCCAAGGGCTTGCTACACTTGCGGTGGTATGGGGCATATTTCCAGGTTTTGCCCCCGAGGTTTTGGTGGTTCTCAGTATCAGGGTTCCCGTGCCATGGTTCCCGCATCAGGTGCACCCTCGCCCCTTCAGCCAGCTAGGGGTGGTCGTGGTGCTAGAGGTGGAGGTCAGACTCATAGAGGTGGAGCGCAGGTCATGAGAGGTAGGGGTCAGCCCGTGGCAGGTAGACCCAGTGTGTTTCAGGCTGGAGGGGCTCAACCCCGGTGTTATGCTTTTCCTGCCAAGCCTGACGCTGAGGCTTCTGATGCAATTATTACATGTACGGTTTCAGTTTGTAGCCGAGAGGCTTCAATGTTATTTGATCCAGGTTCTACATTCTCCTATATGTCTTCATATTTTGCCCCTTATTTGAGTATGCCCCGTGATTCCTTGAGTACTGTTGTGCATGTGTCTACACCGGTGGGTGATTCTATAGTGGTAGATCGAGTCTACCGTGCTTGCTTAGTAGTTATTCGTGGTATGGAGACTCAGGTTGATCTTTTGCTTCTAGATATGGTGGACTTTGATGTTATATTGGGGATGGATTGGCTATCTCTCTATCATGCTATTCTGGACTGTCATGCCAAGACAGTGAACTTGGCCTTGCCAGGTGTACCTCGTTTGGAGTGGAGAGGGACTCATAGCCATTCTTCTGGCAGAGTTATTTCTTATATGAAGGCTCGGCGTATGGTCGAGAAGGGTTGTTTGGCCTATTTTGCCTATTTTCATGATTCTAGTGCTGAGGTTCCTTCTATGGAGTCTGTACCTGTGGTTCGTGAGTTCCCAGAGGTGTTCCCTGCTGACCTGCCGGGTATGCCACCCGACAGGGATATTGAATTTTGTATCGAGGTGGCTCAGGGCACTCAGCCCATTTTTATTCCGCTGTATCGTATGGCCCCACCAGAGTTGAAGGAATTGAAGGAGCAGTTGCAGGATTTGTTGGATAAAGGCTTCATTAGGCCTAATGTTTCTCCTTGGGGTTCCCCAGTGTTGTTTGTCAAGAAGAAAGATGGCTCAATGAGGATGTGTATTGGCTACCGGCAACTGAATAAGGTTACTATCAAGAATAAGTATCCTCTGCGGAGGATTGATGATCAATTTGACCAGCTTCAGGGTGCTAAAGTGTTTTTTCAGAGATAGACTTGAGATCTGGTTACCATCAGCTGAGGATTAGGGTGTATGATGTACCTAAGACTACCTTCCGCACTCGTTATGGGCACTATGAGTTACTAGTGATGTCTTTTGGGTTGACTAATGCCCCCGCTGCATTCATGGAGTTGATGAACCGAGTGTTCAGGCCTTATTTGGACTCGTTCGTTATTGTTTTCATTGATGATATTTTGATATTCTCTCGCAGCCGAGAGGAGCATGAACAACACCTTAGAGTCGTCCTCCAGACTTTGAGGGATAGTCAGTTGTATGGCAAATTTTCTAAGTGTGAGTTCTGGTTGAGTTCAGTGGCATTTCTGGGCCATATTTTGTCGGCACAGGGTATTCAGGTGGATCCCAAGAAGATTTCGGCAGTCAGAGATTGGCCTAGGCCACTTCAGCTATAGAGATTCAGAGTTTCTTGGGCTTAACATGTTATTATCGCTGATTTATGGAGGGCTTTTCATCTATCGCAGCCCCGATGACCAGGTTGACCCAGAAATGTGCCCAGTTCAGGTGATCGGATGACTGTGAGACGAGCTTTCAGAATCTCAGGACAGCCTTGACCACGGCACCAATGTTAGTTTTGCCCACAGGTTCAGGACCGTATACCGTGTATTGTGATTCATCACGGGTTGGTCTTGGTGCAGTGTTGATGCAGGATGGCAAAGTTATAGCCTATGCTTCTCGTCAGTTGAAGATTCATGAGAAGATGATTTGGAGCTTGCAGCTATTGTTCTTGCATTGAAGATTTGGAGGAATTACTTGTATGGTGTTCCTTGTGAGGTGTTTACGGATCATAAGAGTTTACAGTATGTATTCAGGCAAAAGGAGTTGAACATGAGGCAGAGAAGGTGGTTAGAGTTACTGAAGGATTATGATATTACCATTCTTTACCATCCGGGAAAGGCCAATGTGGTAGCTGATGCTTTGAGTCGGAAGTCAGTCAGTATGGGCAGCCTAGCTTACTTATCAGTCGGAGAGCGACCTCTTGCTTTGGATGTTCAGGCTTTAGCCAACCGCTTTGTGAGGTTGGAGGTTTCTGAGACTGGCAGTGTGTTGGCCCATACGGTGGCTCGTTCTTCATTGTATGACCGTATTCGGTCCAGGCAGTACGATGATCGTCATTTATGTGTTCTTAGAGATACAGCCTGGCACGAAGGTTCCAAGCAGGTTACGATTGTTGAAAAGAGGGAGTTCTACGGATGCAGGGCCGTATTTGTGTACCTAACGTTGATGGTATTCGTGAGTTGATACTACATGAGGCCTATAACTCCCGGTATTCCATTCATCCGGGCGCCGCAAAGATGTACCAGGACTTGCGGCAACATTATTGGTGGCTGAGGATGAATAAAGATATTGTAGCGTATGTAGCACGGTGCTTGAACTATCAGTAGGTTAAGTACAAGCACCAGAGACCCGATGGGTTGATGTAGCAGATTCAGCTTCCTGAGTGAAACTGGGAGTGTGTCACCATGGACTTTGTAGTTGGACTTCCACGGACTCAGAGGATGTTTGATGTGGTTTGGGTTGTGGTGGATAGGCTGACAAGTAAGCGCACTTCATTTCGGTATCAGTTTCATATTCAGCGGAGAAATTGGCAAATATATATATGAGGAAGATTGTTCGATTGCATGGTGTGCCCTTGTCCATTATATCAGACAGAGGTACTCAGTTTACCTCCCACTTCTTGAGAGTATTTCAGCGAGAGTTGGGCATGCAGATTGATTTGAGCACATCATTTCATCCTCAGACCGACGGACAGTCTGAGCGTACTATTCAGATTTTGGAGGATATGTTGCGGGCTTGTGTTATTGATTTTGGTGGTTCATGGGACAAGTTCTTGCCTTTAGCTGAGTTTGCCTACAACAAAAAGCTACCAGTCGAGCATTCAGATAGCTCCGTATGAGGCGTTGTATGGTAGATGGTGTCGGTCTCCAGTCGGATGGTTTGAGCCAGGAGAGGCCAGATTGTTGGGTTCTGAGTTAGTCCCCGATGCCTTGGACAAGGTAAAGATTATTCAGGATAGACTTCGTACAGCTCAGTCTAGGCAAAAGAGTTATGCGGATCGCGAAGTTCGAGATTTGGCATATATGGTAGGAGACCGGGTATTCCCTCGAGTGTCGCCTATGAAGGGCGTGATGAGGTTCGAGAAGAAGGGCAAGTTGTTCCCTAGGTACATTGGTCCCTTCGAGATATTGGATAAGGTGGGAGAGGTGGCCTACAGACTTGCCTTTCCACCTAGTTTGTTAGCCGTGCACCCGGTGTTTAATGTGTCTATGTTCCGGAGGTATATTGCGGATCCATCTCATGTACTTGACTTCAGCGGTGTCCAGTTGGACAAGGATTTGTCTTATGAGGAGGAACCGGTAGCCATATTGGATCGGCAGGTTCGTCAGTTGAGATGGAAGAGTTATCCTTTGGTTCGTGTTCAGTGGAGAGGTCAGCCTGTTCAGGCAGCGACCTGGGAGTCTGAGTTCGATATGCGGAGCCGATATCCCCATCTTTTCCCCGATTCACGTACCTTTCTATGTCCGTTCGAGGACGAACGTTTGTTTTAGAGGTGGAGATTGTGATGACCCAAAAGGTCATCCTGTGTAAATTTAGCTAAAATTGTGTTTTGAGTCCCTGAGAGCCTCTGTTAATCTCACCTCGATGTGCGTGCAAAGCCTGGGCGTGTAGCCGGGAAGCCTTTATGTGGAAACTTGATAAAAAGTTGAATTTATGGTAATTGGTTGAGTAAAGTTGACTTTGGTCAACATTTTTGGTAAACAGACCCCGACCCGTGATTTGACAGTCCCGGAAGGTCTGTAGGAAAATATGAGACTTGGGCGCATGGCCGAAATCGAATTCTGAGGTCCCAAGTCCGAGAAATGAATTTTTAAAGAAAATTAATTTCTTAAAATAATAAAGGCTTTTGGAAATGAACTTTGATGCGAAACCTATGTTACCGGGCCCATATTATGGTTCCGGAGCCCGGAACAGGTTCAATATGTGTTAATTGAGTTATCTGTGAAATTTGGTAAGGAATTGACTTGATTTGACGTGATTCGGATAAAAATGGGAAATTGAGAGTAATGAAGTTATAAGGAAATTTCTTAAATTTGAGATTTGGTTTGGAGCGTGATTTTATGTTATCAAGGTCCAAATGTGATTTCGAGACCGTGAATAGTACTGTTATGTCATTTATGACTTGTCTGCAAAATTTGATGTAATTCTGAGTTGTATAGGCTGGTCCAGCGCATTGTTATAGAATGAAGAACTTGAAGTTTCTTAAGTTAGGATTTTAGGGGTTTTGGGATGTGATTTTGAGATTTAGCGTTGTTTTGGGTGTCACAAAGGCTCGAGCGAGTCTGTATTATGATTTAGGACTTGTTGGTATATTTGGACGGGGGCTCGGGTGGGCCCAGGTGCCTTCCGGACACCCAACGGGGCTAAAAACCAGCTAGAACAACTGCTGGTGTGACCGCAAGTGCGGGACCGCTCCTGCGGTCCCAACCTAGCAGGTGCGGAGGTTCCGCAGTTGCGGTTCCTTTTCTGCAGGAGCGGAGCCGTAGGTGCGGTCTCCAGCTCCGCAGGTGCGACCCCAGCCTGCCTTGCCATTTTCCGCAGGTGCGATCCTTTTCTCCCCGGTGTGGGATCGCAGGTGCGGTCCCAAGGCCGCAGGTGCGGAACCTCTGTAGGCCAGATTGTTTCAAATGCCAAAAACTCGGGATTTTTTCATTCCCTTCATACCAAAAAACCCCCATTAGAGACTTGTGAGCTTGGGAAGGACACACCACGACCTAGCTACTGTTAAGGTAAGTTAATTCATTCCTAATACTTGTTTCATGCATGAATAGTTAATGGGATTACCTACTAAATTAATGGAAAATCAAGAATTGGGTAGTAAATTTAGGGTTTTTGAGAAATTCTCGTATTGTCCGTCTAATGCCATGAATTCAAGTAGAAACTTCATATTTATGATCCTTAGACTATGGGTGAGTGATTCCTTCGAGAATTTTCTGGATTCGAGCGTGCAGGCCCGGGGTCGAATTTTAGTATTGTTGGAAGAATAATAGAAAATTTATAATTAGGCTTTGGAATTGGTTTATTGAGTAATTATTGATGTTAATAAATCAATTATTTCTAGATATTCTCGATTCAGAGTTGTTTTCGAGAGGAAAGGTTGTGATTGAGGCTTGGCTTGCACTTTTGAGCTGAGGTAAGTGTTTGGCCTAACCTTAGCTTGAGGGATTAGGTATAGAGTCTTATTTGCTATGTGTAATTAATGTCCAACGTATAAGTGAGGTGACGAGTACCTATATGTTGCGGTCAAGCATGCTAGTGAGTCAATTGTGATGAATTGTACCGTGTTCTTGATATTCTTTGTACTATGAATAATCGACAATTAGAAGTGATACATTGATGTTGTTTCATGACGTGGGAAATTATTGATTAATTGTTCAGTTGAGGCTCTTACTGTTGAAATTACACTTCTGAGCGAGTTTGGTTATAACTGAGTCCTTTGCCGGGACGATAGAATTTTATTGAGTATTTCTGTACACTTGAGATTTCTTATTGTTAGTTTGCACATTATATTGCTGATTGTTTATTATTTATCGCAATAGGGGACATGTCGTGCTGATTTTTTATTATTTATCGCACGAGGGGACATGTCGTGCTGATTGTTTATTATTTGTCACACGAGGGGACATGCCGTGTTGATTGTTTATAATTTATTGCACGATGGGACATGCCGTGTTGATTGTTTATTATTTATCGCACGAGGGGACATGTCGTGCTGATTGTTTATTATTTGTCACACGAGGGGACATGCCGTGTTGATTGTTTATAATTTATTGCACGATGGGACATGCCGTGTTGATTGTTTATTATTTATCGCACGAGGGGACATGCCGTGTTGACGGGCAGTCCGAGCGTACTATTCAGATTTTAGAGGATATGCTCCGTGCTTGTGTTATTGACTTTGGAGATTCTTGGGATCAGTTCTTGCCGTTAGCAGGCATTATATGGTAGACGGTGTAGATCGCCAGTTGGATGGTTTGAGTCGGGAGAGGTCGGTTATTGGGTACAGACTTAGTTAAGGAGGCCTTAGATAAGGTCAAGATATTCAGGAGAGACTTTGTGCAGCCTAGTCTAGGCAAAAGAGTTATGCCGATCGTAAGGTTCGTGATGTGGCATTCATGGTTGGAGAGAGAGTATTGCTTCGGGTATCACCCATGAAGGGTGTTATGAGATTTAAGAAGAAGGGTAAGTTGAGCCCTAGGTATATCGGGCCGTTTGAGATTCTTGACAGAGTATGGGAGGTAGCTTATAGACTTGTGTTTCCTCCAGGGTTATCCTTAGTTCATCTGGTATTCCTTGTGTCTATGCTCCGAAAATATCATGTTGACCTGTCCAGCGTGTTAGATTTTAGCTCTGTCCAGTTAGACAAAGATTTGACTTATGAGGAGGAGCCGGTAGCCATTTTAGACCGGCAGGTTCGTCAGTTGAGGTCAAGGAGTTATCCTTCAGCTCGAGTGCAGTGGAAAGGTCATCCTGTCGAGGTAGCTACTTGGGAGTCTGAGTTGGACATGCAGAGTAGATATCCACACTTGTTTGCCAATTCAGGTAATCTTCTATGTTCGTTCGAGGATGGACGTTTGTTTTAGAGGTGGATATTTTGATGACCCAAGGAGCCATTTTATGAATTTAGACTCCGTTCTAGGCTTATTAGCCATAAAAAACCTAATTTTAATTGCTTCGATTTGCGTGCGCAGTCCGGGCGTGAAACCAAAAAGCTTTTATGTGAAAATGTAAGAAATATTATTTTTTAGAATTAAAGTTTGGTTTTTGTTGACTTTGGTCAACATTTTGAGTAAACGCACCCGGATCAGTGTTCTGAAGATGCCAAGAAGTCCGCACTTAAATATGGGACTTGGGCGTATGTATGGAATTGAATTCCGAGGTCCGAAGCCTTAGAAATCAATTTTTGAAAGAAATTGTTTTGTTGAATTATTAATGAAATAAAGAAATGAATTAACGTTTGAAACCATTGGTATCGGGCCCGTATTTTGGTTCCGAAGCCCGGTTCAGATTTGCGGTACATATTTGTTATAGTATTTGAATACTCTCTTTGAAATTTGGTGAGAATCGGAGTTTATTTGACGTGATTCGGACGTCCAGTTGTGAAATAGTGAAAGTTAAGTGTTCTTGAGAAAAATGATGAGTTTTGAGGCTTAATTCATAGTTTTAGATGTTAGTTTCGTGATTTGATCGCACGAGCAAGTCTGTATGATTTTTTTAGACTTGCGTGCATGTTTGGTTTGGAGCCCCGAGGGCTCGGGTGAGTTTTTGATAGGCTATGAGATGTTTTACACATAAGAAAGTTTGCTGGTTTTCTATTTCTGGTGCACAACGAATTTGTTCTTCGCGTTCACGTTGCTCCTATTGCGAACACGTAGAGTAAAAGTTTACCTGGGCCATTTTGTTCAATGCGAACGCGGGACCTTGGAGGCGAATGTGATGGGCTGGAGGGAGACCCTTCGCAAACGCGTCCAGCCCACGCGAACGCGATGTGTTAACTAGGTTTGGGGGAGGGGAGCTTGGTTATTCTATGCGAACACGGTCAAACGGTCGCGAACGCGAAGGCCATTGGGCCTGACCGTATGCGAAAGAGGCTTCAGTGTCGCAAACGAGAAGGCCATTTGGGCTTAAGCTATCGCGTACGTGGCGGGACCATCGCGAACGCGATGAAGGCCTGCCCAGTCATTTAAAACCAGATTTAAAACGGACAGAACTCTTTTTCTTCCTATTTTTCGAACTACAAAGACCTGGAGGCAATTTTCTTCACCCAAGTTCATCCCAAAGTGCTGGTAATAAATTCTAAACTCTACTCTTTCAATTACCCAATGTTTTTCATCACTTTTCAATCAAAAAGCAAGAATTTTCATGGTAAAAATTGAGGACTTGGGTAGAATTAGGGAATTTTGTAAAAATCAAATTTTGACTTCGAATTGGGGTCGTATTTCGAAACTAATTTCATATTCGGGATCAGGAGTGAATGGGTAAACGTAGTTTGGTCCCCAAACTTATTGCTATGTGAATTTGCATGTGTGTGGTGTATAGGTGAGGTGATGAGTATCTATGCACCACCAAAATTACTTGTTAAACATGATCCCTTCCCTATCCCCAATTATCTGATTCCTGATTTAATTGTTTGCACGATTTCTATGCTTTCATGTCTACTTGTTTTCATCAACCTGTTGTGAAGTATTGTTTTATGAAATTCTAAAGTACCCTGGACTCATTGTGATATATGAAATGTTGAACTGGTTGATAGTATTCTACTAAACATACAAATTTCGGTTGGTTCTATTGTGAATTGATGATTGGTAAAGCTTATGAGCAGTACAGTTTTTGTTTACAATTATTGAGGCAAAACTGTTGTGGACATGTGGGATCGGATTTCATGCCGCAACAAGAGAAATAAAGTTGATATATATATATATATAGGGAGGAGTAAGAAGGGTGGACAGGTGGGAGCAGATTGCACGCCGCAACAAGGAGCAATAAGGGAGGACACTTATATTTTATTGATTTTGAATACAAAGATTTGGAAAACTAATGTCTTTCTTTACTATTTTTCATATTTTACACTTACGATTATTTCAAAGAGAGAACTTTGGAAAGTTGGAAAACTATGTGAGAATTTGGTTATAGTGGAGACGTGGTAAAGGCAGCCGAGTTATTTTATTTATTGTTACAACTTTTTGTCTTTGTTTAGTTTAGAATTTCTTTCTTGCTTTATTATATAAATATGTTGTTATAGGTTATGATATGATTGCCCTGTCGTAGCCTCGTCACTACTTCATCGCCAGTACATAGGGTCAGTTGTACTGATACTATACTTTGCACTCTTTTGTGCAGATCCAGGTACCCTCTAGTTTATCCATTCAATTGTTATTTATTCGTGAAATCTTGCATTGGAAATTATTAGATGTAGTTTATTTTTAGATTTTCTTACTGTGTAAAATAAATATTCAAAGGAAAATGGCTAATAAAGTTATAACTTTGGCTTGCCTAGCAAGTGTGGTGTTAGGCGACATCATGACCCTAAGGTTGGGAATTTGGGTCATGACAAACAACTTCGCTGCCTCATGGTTTTACTCTACGCGATCGCGTCACACCCCACGAGAACGTGAGGCAGTGGCTCCTCATACTTACACGATCGCGATTGAACCCACGTGATCGCGAAGAGCAACACCCAGCTTCCTTTGCCGCCTTATTTCTTCTTCGCGAACGCGGCCTGGCCCACGGGTTCGCGATGCACAACCTGACTAACCTACGCGATCGCACCCTTTCTCTCTGATCGAGAAGAGTTAACCCAGTTGGCTTCCCTTTTACTATACGCGATCGCGATCCTCCTCCCACGATCACGATGAAGAACGCACCAGCTTCATAACACCAGCAAACCAACCAACTCCTTAAGTCCAAAAATGACCCGTTGAGCATCCGAAACACACCTGAGGCCCCCGAGACCCCAACCAAACCTAACAACCAGTCCCATAACATCATTTGAACTTAGTCAAGCCTTCAAACCACATCGAGTAAACACCAAAAACATGAATTAAACACGGATTGAAGCCTAAGAACTCAACATTTTTGCCAAATTCTACAAACGACGCCGAAACACATCAAACCTAGTCCGAATGACCTCAAATTTCACACATAAGTCACAAATGACACTATGAACCTACAACCACTTCTGAAATTCCATTTCGAGCTCGATATCAAAATTTCCCCTATCGGTCGAAATCGTCGAACATCTAACTTTCGCCTAAATCTACTACAGACCTCCCAAACCCATTACCGACACACTCCTAACCCAAATCCAATCATAGGAGCTAATGGAGTCGACAAAATTCTATTCCGGACCCGTCTTCACACAGTTCCGACTACAGTCCAAATTCTAAGGCTTAAACTCACATCTTGGGACTAAGTGTCCCAAAACTCTCCGAATTCCATAACCAATCACTCTGGCAAGTCTCAATAGTAGAAACAAAGATGGGGAAAAACAGTTATTAGGGTTTCGGGGCTCAAACTCTCAAAACGACCGGCCGGGTCGTTACATGCGAGCATTGCCCAAAGTATATCGAAGATCTGGGTTTTTGTGGAAGTTTGTTCTTTACTGTTATTCGTTTAACTGGTGAGATACTGGACTTTTTCTATTTCATTTCTTTTTATCTGTAATTTTCATATGTTTTCACTTCTGAGGTTCGTCAGCATAATGTGTTTTCTAGGTTGTTCTTGTGTGCAATTCTATTTTCTTTGCTTCAATTTTATGTCTCTTTAACCTTTAACTTCATAATGTTGATAGTTTGAAACATGCCTAAGCCTGATTCGAGTAAATTAGATTCTTTTCAAGTCCCTTCAGCCTATGTGTTATGAACTACTGCTGTTTGGGACCTTTGCACTTGTTAGCATATCTTCGATGTTTAATTTTGCTTAAGGCTGTCAATGCTATTATTTGAACATGTTTTACCTGTGTAATTTGTACTCTCTTTAATTAACTTGTCAATTGTGTTCAAAACATGAATGTTTACATTTACTATATGGCACAAGTCTATCTTCATATCCTATTCTGAATTTCTGTGGTGGTATCTGGCCTATGTGGCATGTTTTAATCCCGTGTCAAGATCTTTTTTTTTCAACCATGACTAGTTCTCTATCAGTATGCCCTTTGACATGTTTTTGGCTCCCTTTGTTCACCAGTAATTTTCCTAATCTGCTTCCCTATCATGTCTAAATGTTGTCCAGCTACCAAATTAACATGACTATTTTGTAACACTATGACCTAAACTTAGCATAATTTGGACCATTTTATTATTATGAATCTGTATATGATACTTTTCACCAATCTTGAAAACATGTTCTTCCCTTGACTCTGCTAATGTATGACTGCATATGTACTAAGTGTTGAACCCGTTTTCTAAATCTTTGCTAAGTTTGTTCTTAAACCCTATGACCGATTCGATTATCTACTCTATATGCTCAACTTGTATATGTCTGTATCCCTCAGTTCTTGTCTCTCAACCTTGGCTCATTCTCCTTCACTTGTCCCTTGTGCTCTCTTGAATTCTCATTCTTAGCTAGCTGAAAGCCAAGGCTACCTAGGCTCTATTATTGACCTCCCTAGTGTGAGCACTGCTCGGGGTCCATTTGAGTCCCTTGTGAACTCTGACACACTAAGAGTTGGATCCTTAGTCATTCTATGAAACTTAAACTACTCATACTCATCCCTTTCCCTCCTATTATCTGCTGTATATCTGAGTTGGTTGATTTAAATGGTGCAATACTTGGCAATATGGTCAAATAAATTGACTTTGGGCTCTTTATGGATTCTGGGGTTGTGTGTTGAATATGGCTCCTTATTAGATGCCTAGGTATGCTCTGTGAGAATTACTGAAGGCCCAGACAGTGTTGAGTATTTTATTTGGGCCTACTGTAGGCTTATTGTAATCTTTTGTATAACATTTTGATCTTATTCATTATTGGGCCTGTAATAACCTTTGTATAAACGATTGGGGTATTAGAAAAAAATGGGAAATGGGTAGATTTTAATATTTGCATGTAAAAAATGGGAAGATAATATGCCTATAGGACTTGGTGATTTATTTTCTATATGTGCTATTCAATCACTATGTGCACTATAGAAATCATGCCATTAGGGGAAGCACACACATACACATTGCATGCTAGCAAACATGAACAAAAAATGCTGCAATTATGTTTACTACTATGTGCTATTAGAGAATCTGCCTATAGGAACAAGTTGTCACTAATTTTTCTTTCATTTCGCATCGTCTACTAGAAACTTGCCTATAGGATTCCAATTATTTAACTTAGCGTTGTTCACCTAGAAAAGATTCCTATAGGATTAAGATATGACAATAAAATAAGCTCTAAGTACTATACGTTAGAGATCCTACATATATGCAATAATTGCTCGCCATAATTGGTTAATGCTAAAACGCTCAAACATTGTTCTATGTAAACTGCTATTAGAGAGCATGAATAATTCTGGGACTTCTCTCAGAAGATTTTGTTACACTCAACTGCGTAGATCACCTAGGCATAGCACATATAGGGTTAATAACTTAAAACTCGCGATTTCAATAACCAACTTGTAACAACTGTATAATCATGTCTATGAGCAATATCTTGCATATGAAATGTCACGCATGATTTAATTCAAAGTTACTTAGAAATTATGTCTAGACGACCTAAGGTTCTTAATTCGGAAACTTCTTAATTTGTATACATGTTTGCGTGCATTTGCTGTTTAAGTGTGGAGGTTAATGTGAGCCTCTAACTCCCTTTACATGAAGTCTTATGTGTTTTTGCTTGTCGCTTGGCTTTTAATTATTTGTGCGGCCTAGGTAAGGTCTATAACCATCCAACTAGAGGTCCAAAACCTCCTGGACCATAAGTATGGGACAAGTAGTGCACACGTAGGGGACGACTTAGAATTGAATTAGAGCGCTTTTAGGTAAACAACTTTAACATAGTAATCGGGTAGAAAGAGATGATAGTATGCGCTCGCTGAATAATATGAGTAATACCCTATCCCAAGGGAGTTGCGAAATTATTATATATATTGCACGGGGTGATCCTTTAGGCTAAAAAACTTAGTACCCCATTTTCCTTCTTTCTTTATTGTAGAATTGAAATACTTGTACCTCTATATTCGCATTAAGATCTTTGTAATAAAATTCTTTGATTTTCATACTCTCTCTTTGCTTATTTGATCACATAGCCTATTCCACATAATTTAAGTTCGGCTGGGACACACAGTTGTGGACCTTGAGGAGTGCCTAACACCTTCACTTCGAGGTAATTTGAGCCCTTACCCGATCTTTGGTGGAACGAACTAGTTAAATAAGAGCCATTTGCAAATAGGTACCCTAACACACCATAAAGATAGTTAGGTGGCGACTCTCCTATTTCAATACCCATTTGAAAGAGTTGTCATGTGTCGAAACCCAATTTCGTGAGAAAAAGGGGGCGGGACAACATGGTGACTCTGCTAAGGAAACCCCATGTACTTAGGCTCTTACCATAATGAACTTGGCTTATGTGGATCTGTCTTCTTTGTTATAAACGCGCTTTCCTCTTCCATCTTTATTTTCTATTACATGCACATTCCTCTCCCATTTTTCTTTTACTTGTTTAATTCGTTGTTACATGCACATCCCTCTCCAATTTTCCTTTTACTTGTTAAACTCGTTGTAACATGCACATCCCTTCCCTTCTCCATCTTTATTTTCTTAAATTGGTTATAACATGCACATCCCTTTTTCCTATTCACCTTTATTTGTTCTAAATTGCTCTTCATTTGCTTAAAGATTGCAATATAATGTCTCTCATGCCCATACTCCTTTCTTGCTTTATTACATTCCCCTATATTCGATGAACTAACTTCTTCTTTTGTGTTTCTTTTACATCTTTTATATTTTACCTTAATAATGTATTTATTGCTTTTACATTCACCATGCAAATACTTGGTAACATGTTATTATCTCTGCATAAAACATACTCCACATCATATTCCACTCGTGCCCAATTAATAACACAACGACACTTGATGAGTGCCCGCACTCTTCCAAAATTACCCCTTTAAATTGGAAAGGCTTATTTGCGGTAGACTAGTCGATCAGCGGTGCAGTCGATGGTCCCGTGACTTTCCTTCTCAAGTTGTCCACTTGAGAGTACAGGTCTAGACCATTCTATAAACCTCGCTTCAATATCAAATGTGCATGCATCAAGTCAAACCTATTACGGGTTAGAACGTTGTTCACGTGATAACCCACTAAGATAAGCCTTGTCCAAAGTCCGACTGGATTTCCATAATCCCAATGGACACCATCACTTAATGTGAATTACTTGGAGAAAATGTGCCGGTATTTTGATCATTAGTGTATAAATAGTCAAATATGGAGGGGTGGGGGGGGAAGGGCTAACTTTATTTGTTAATAGAAAATGAAGCAGGAAGTCCCCATGTTCGGCATGGTTCAAAACATCCCACCCTTGATACTTGATTGGTGGAAGAACCTCACGCCTAGTGACAAGAATCATATGAAAAAGGTCCTTGGTAATTTACCGTCGTTATTGGACATCCGCCGAATAGAGCATTGATTAAGGCCGCCACTATGTTTTGGGATGAGAAAAGGGCTGTCTTCCGCTTTGGTGACATAGAAATGAATCCTCTCCTAGAAGAAATAGGAGGCTTTGTTAAGCTTCCATAGAATAGTTCAAGTTTATTAGTACCAGAGAATCGCACCCCTCGCCGTTTTTTGAAAATGCTGGGTTTCAAGAAAAATGATGAGTTACTTTTACTGAAGAAATCATACATCCCATTTGAATTCCGTTATGAATGTTATGGGCACAACAATTCTATCGCCTTCATTATGATGAACTTGACATTACTTCCTTGGGTTGGACGCACCGTCGAGTTTATGTGTTCATTGTCTACTTCTTGGAATTGCTGATATTTTCGATGAAAAGGGGAAGGATCCACACTCGCCTAGCCATGGTCGCTAGGACTCTAATGGAAGAAATCAAGGGACAAACTTACACTATCGTTCCCATGATCTTGGCCGAAATGTATCACGCTCTAGGTCGATGCAAATAGGAGTATGAACATTTCGAAGGTTGTAATATGTTGCTGCAAGTTTGGTTATTGGAACATTTCCAGAGAGGAGAATATCGCCAAGATCTTCTGCGAAAACCATTGAATGACTACATAGCTTATCATCATCCAAATAGAATGAATTTTATCCCAGATAGGTTTGCACAACCTTGAAGTTCTGTGAGCTGGGTGCATTTCTTCAGCAATATGACTGACGCAAATGTACATTGGATGTTTGAATGGTACCCTAGTAAGGAGTTCATCATTAGATCAAGAGAGACTACTCATATAGTGCTGATCGGGCTTAGGGGAATCTATCCTTATGCTCCTATAAGGGTAATGAGGCAAGTGGGAAGAAAACAGGTTATACCCCGGGATTCCAACATGGTCCAGTACAAAGCAGATTTTAAATGGAACGTCATTCCGTTCAAGTTCAAGGCACAACATATGTGGAATCCGAAGGTCATTGTGAAAATAGATACTATCGAGCCAGACATGTCATGCCGGCCATATGTATCTCTACCCATCATGGTTGGTAGATGACAAAGCGGGAGATGCCAAGCTGGGAATTAATCTAAAGAATAGGGTTATAGATGACGGTGCTGAAGCACAAGTCAAGTATAGGATGCTACGCAAAAAGGGTCTTCGAGTCTGAAGCTAAGCATCTGGAACAACACAAAGTGGATATGGAAGCTATAAATGAATGGACAGAAATTGCTACTAAATAAGCAGAGAGATTGGAATATTTGGAGAAGGGTTAATGGAACTTGAGGGAAAGATGAGAAAGAGAATCTCGGATTGCCAGAACACGGAAGGCAATGAATGAGGGCATCAAGCAAGGGCTTACCTATTGTTGGATATGCGCGACCTAGGGAACCTGATTGATAGATCCAAAAAGGCCAACCATAGAGAAGGTCCTTCTGGGTCCAAGTAGATTAGGAAACAATGTCTTTACTTCTTTCTAGATTTGTTTTAGATTTTGATTGTAATAAGGAAAATTCCATTAGTGACATTCTCATTATTGTCGTTTGAGTAAGGATTTGATTCATTTTCGCATTAATGAAATGACGCAATTATTGGAATCAACTTTATCCAAGTCTATATGTTGCTTAGGCCTACCTCGGGCATAACGAGGTCCCTCAAATTAGGACGCGAATTTATTACATAATTCCGCAACACATGTTGATTATCACAAACACTCTTTTAATACTCCTCACTAACTTGAATACCTTTTGTTTTTCTTTACTTTTGTTTATTCCCATACCCCAAGGTTGGATCGTGCATACTGGCATCGTCAGCATATCACACTAGATCCAGAGGTCCTCCGCCTCCTCCTCGACCAAGCAATCCCAAAGGCAAAAGAAAATGGAAAATGGACGATTTGAGTTGTATTAGAAAAGACAATGCTACCAACGCAGAAAACATTGAAACTTCAGACCGTCGGAGTACTCCAACATAAATTGAATTGGTCCTACGTCTAGAAAAGAAAATATTGGAGCAACAAGGGGAACTTGAGCAGGTTCGGAACTTGGAAAACCTTTCCCTCACTCTAAACGTCCCAGGCATCAACCAACAAAACACAAACACCCAAAACCCGGCACCTCCCCAAAACACACACAACCAAAATCCACCACCAAATCATCCCGCTCCACATCAATACGCCACACCTCCTCAAAACCATAATCCTCCACCAATATCTACTCCTCCACAACACCATCACCATCCCACTCAATATCCACAAACCACCACTTACCACAGCCTACCCCTGATCCCAAAAAACCAATGACCACCATTATGCCCAGATTACCGAAGTCCACCAAAAAAATCCCATATATGTTGAAACTTTACCACATACCCCATATATATACCAGAATTCACCGAGAAGGACCTGCTCATCAAGAACATGGCGGAAGAACTCAAGAAGCTTATTGGCAGAGTTCAAAGTGTCGAAGGTGGCAAGGGCATTGAGGGTTTGAATTATGAGGATTTGTGTATTCAGCCAGATGTAGAACTTTTGGAGGGTTACAAACCTCCCAAGTTGTAAATGTTCGACGAAACTGGTGATCTGAAAGTGCATATGAGAACGTATTGTGACAAACTTGTAGGGGTTGTCAAGGATGAATGAATCCGTATGAAGCTGTTCATGAAGAGCCTCATAGAGGATTCCTTGTCTTGGTTCATCAGTAAGAACCCAAAGAAGTGGGCTAATTGGGTGATCATGGCGTCAAATTTCATTGATCGGTTCAAGTTCAACACAGAAAATGCACCAGACATTTTCTACATTTAGAATCTCAAGAAGAAACCAACGGAAACCTTCTGTGAGTATGCTAATCGGTGGAGGTCTGAAGCCGCAAAAGTAAGGGTGGCACTTGAAGAAGTACATATGAATAAGTTCTTAATCAGAGCTAAAGACTCGCAATACTACGAAAGATTGATGGTTATTGAAAAACATAAATTTTCTGACATCATCAAGTTGGGGGAAAGAATAGAAGAAAGGATCAAAACCGGAATGGTGAGACGAAGGACTCCAAGCCACAAATATAGCTTTGCAGTCAGGAGGTATCATCAAGAAGAAATAAGTGGGTGTAGTAATGGTAGCCAAAGGTCCAAAGTCTACTCTCACATAACAAACACCTCCACCCACATATCAACCTTCACCCCCCAGATACAAATAACCTGCCGTCACCTACCACACTTATAACACCCAACCAGCATATAACCACTCAGCACCAGCCCACCAAAATTACCAAAAAGCAAGACCAAATTTCGACCGCAGACCACCCAGACAATACACTCCAATTGCTGAACCCATAGACAAACTATACGAGAGGCTAAATGCTGCTGGTTATGTAACTCCCTTTTCCCACTGTTGCTATAGAAAATTCTTCTCAGTGGATTGACCCAACAAAAAATGTGCCTATTACTCAGGAATGAATGGTCATACTATTGATGAATGTCGCACTATGAAGGAAAATATTCAGACATTAATTGACATAAGTCATAAAGGCAAATGAGGTCGCACCCAACGTTCGTAACAATCCTCTCCCGGATCACAGAGGTGAAGGGGTAAATATGTTAGATACCGATGAAGAATGGGATATGGAAGGGTCAATTGGACTCATTCGGGAAGGGGATAATCCTAAAACATCTTCAGTAACACTCACACCTATTGTGGTACAAACTCAGGCACCAATTGAAGTTGAGGTAGCCGCGCTGACTCCGTTTGAAGTTGAAGTCACAACACCCTTCACCGTGATGGTAGAAACTACGCCATCTTATATGTCTAATGCTATACCATGGGATTATGTTGCCGAAGCAAGAAGGAAAGGAAAAGCAAAAATGGAAGAAATAGGTGCAGCGCAAGGCATGACCAAAACCAATAGGGTTTATACACCCGAGCATTAGGGAGGAACAAGCAAAGCAGCTGCATCTAAGCCGCCTGTCATTGAGACAGTCCCGTATGACCTTTGGAGAATGGTGCAAGCAAGAGAACACTATATTGTTGACTATATGAACAAAAGCCATGCTCAAATATCCATTTTAGCGTTGTTGGAACATAGGAACTCCCCGATGAAGGTGTTGAATAAAGCTTATGTACCCACTAACATCAATAGTGGAGAAATGGCCAACATGGTAGGGCAAGTGTTGGAAATCCAAAAAATCACATTTCATGAGGACGAACTGCCACCAGAAGGGCTAAGTCACAACAGGGAACTACATATCACAGTGCAATTTGAGGACAAATTCATCATCAATGTCCTAATAGACGGGGCCTCGAGTCTCAACATATGTCCGCTAACTGCTTTGAAAAGATTGGGTAAAAGCCTGAACGATATACGAGCAGGAAGTATGAATGTAAAAGCATTTGATGGATATCAAAGGGCCACAATTGGAGATATCAACCTTAGCATACAGATGGTCCCTACCTGGTTTGATGTCGAGTTTCAAGTGCTGGATATATCTACTACTTACAATCTATTGTTGGGGCAACCCCGGATACATGTCACTGGGGCCATAGCTTCTACTCTACATCAGGCCATGAAGTTTGAATGGAATCATCAGGAAGTGATCATCAATGGATACGGGAGTAACCCTATGTATACCAATCAGATAGTTCCAGTCGTCGAGAATAGAAGAAAGTTTGGTGGAGAAACATAACATCGCTTGAGTGCGTCAATGCAATTGAGAAAGACAAATGGTGGAGCAATAAGATAGAAAACATATTGTCACGGATAGGGTATTAACCTGTCAAGGGTCTCGGCAACAATCTCCAGGGGATCACCAAACTGGTACAGCTAAAGCGTCATGGTACAACTTTTGGGTTTGGGTATGAATACACCTGGCAAGAGTGTCAGGATTGGTCACTGCCATGGCGTGGTCCTTATTATCCTCTAGAAAAACTACCACATTTGCACCAGTAATTTCCTTGAACTGACATGATGTGGTTGTCTAAAGAAGATGAAGTTTTAGCTGGCATAAGGAATTTGTTTATTGATGATGAAGACATGGATTGCAGTGCGATAGTTGAAGAGGAGGAGGAGGAGGAAGGCCTCACTATTCAGACCGTGGAGAAAGGAGTTCTTTTAAAGAACTAGATTTCCGCACCATCAACGGCCCGTCGAGTTCTTGTGTAGCTTGGCAATTAGCATCACTTATTTGTAAAAGCAATTTTATGAGCATCTAAGAATTTTTTAGTATTTTGTTTTTAAATAATTGCTTTAATCATCGAGCTGCACTTGATTGGCATTTTTAAATTTTTATCAATGGATTCCTATTTTTAGTATTTAATATTAACCTTCACATTTTCTCTCTACAACGTTATTATTACTTATCCCGATGAACCTACGACCGTGACATGTAATGTGACAACGCAACATAAGGATAGTGATTCAAAGGATCTATAAGAAGATAATATACATGAGGAAATGGAGAAGTGAAAAACATAAAAAACAAGCCTAAGTCTAATTTGGATGAGACTAAAACAATTAATTTTGGAGATTCCGAAACAGTCAAGGAAACGAGTGTAAGCATTCATCTATCACCGTCAGAGAAGGAAGAATACATCCGGTTCTTGAAAGAGTATGAGGATATTTTTGCATGGTCCTACAATTATATGACTGGTTTGAGCACATCCATAGTGGCTCATAAGTTACCTACCGATCCCATGTGTCCACCTGTAAAGCAGAAACTCAGAAAATTCAAGTCAGATATGAGTTTGAAAATAAAAGAGGAAGTCACTAAGAAAATCAAAGCCAAGGTTCTTAGAGTGGTTGAATATCTAACCTGGTTGGCTAACATTGTGCCGGTTCCAAAGAATGATGAGAAGGTCAAAGTGCGTGTCGATTATTGGGACTTAAACAAAGCGTGTCCCAAAGATGATTTCCCGTTGCCCAATATACACATACTAATAAAAAACTATGCCAAGAATGAACTCTAATCTTTTGTGGATTGCTTCACGGTGTATCATCAGTGTAAAGACCCATAGAAATTTTTACTAAAAACGATGCCCGGACAAATCCCCTAGTTGATTAACTATAGAAATTCTTAAATCATACCTTTTTGGAGTGAAAAGTACTCCATGACTTAGAGGATAGAATTTTTCAAGTTTGTGCGAATCTACGGACCACTATGCGATCACATATCAAGTATGCAGACCGCATAGTGGTCAGATAGTTGAACAAATTACTGTCCATTTTGAGGAAAACTATGCGGCCCAAAATGCGATCGCATATCATGTATGCGGGCCACATAGTTGTCGCGTAATTGCACCTGAGTTTTTGCGGAAGGAGTTATGCGGTGCACTATGCGATCGCATACCAGGTATGCGGACCACATAGTTGCCGCATACCCGGGTAGATTCCTTTTTCCTTTTGGCCCAGTTGAAGTCCAATAATAAGGCTGCTTTGCGGACCGCATAACATTCTGGACCGCAAACCTGCATCGCGGCTCCTATTTTCTAATTTTTAAAAGCCGACCCCCAAGCCAATATAACACCCATTCCACTTATTTCTAACTATATTCTGATAAATTAGAGAGAGGAGAGAGTGGGTTCTAGTGAGAGAGAGTCCCAATTCATCAAATTTGATCCACCATCACTACTCAGGCCTGGAATTGATCGAGTAGGACACCATTTTCTTCACCACAAGAGGTAAGATTCTACCCCACCAACCTTAATTACCAGATTGTTGTTAAAATAAAACATGGATAGTTTAGTTCATGAATATGGGGGTAGGAATCTTGCATGCATGAAATCAACTAGTCATAATCTAGTGAAGGGAAATGGGTTAGAGTATTCTTTCAATAAAAAGAGACCATTTAATCTCGAGGAACACCTAGTGTTTGATAAAATGCTCAAGTGATATCAAGACATGATCATTATTCCTAATTCTAAATTCAATTATGCCACATTGTGAACTAGATTGAAGGTGCTAGAAGGTCCGGTGAATTGTGGTATAAATCTAAGGAAAAATCCCATATCGAGGTATGTATGGCTAACTTTAATCTTCGTACTATCGTCACGCTAGTGTCCGAGCATTTGGTATGAGTTACTTACTTGATAATATTTGAATTGATTGTTCTAATGTGTTGAGGCGTAAGATTATGTTCTCTGATTGTCTTAGTTATTTACCATGTCACCATGTTACTTTAAATTGTGAATCATGACTCTTAATGCTTATCCTATCACGTGCAAAATTCATCATATGTTGGAACTTATCGATATGGAGGTTAGTGCTACTGATTGAATGAAAAGGGTAACAAACACAATTGTTAAATGTATCCAATTTCCAAAAGCTATGTAGTAAATGATTGGAAAGAAATGTGAATTGATTTAATTTCCAAAGGCTATGTAGTGGTCAGATATTTTTATATATTTATTTAAAAAATTTATTAAATTATTTCCCTTTTAATGTCCCATTTAAAAGCTATCTCAATTTTTGAGTTATTTTTGGACAAGACAGATCCAAATCCTTTGCCCAATCCTTAGGCCCAACCCCAAAACTGACCAGCTCATTTTTAATCTCGATCGTTGAGCAAAAGCAATCAACGGTCCACAACATCCCACTCCCTTTCCCTATATCCCCAAAACCTAACCGTAACCCCATTCCCTAAAGACCACCGACTATATGCTCTCTACCACTCCTCTCCTCTTCAGTAATCCCTAGCTGCCTCCCCCAATCCCTCTTCTAATACCACTGATAATGGGATTCGACAACTATTCTCTTGCCATATTTGAATCTTTTTGGTATTGGCTGTCTGCTTGTGGTGTTACCTAAGTGCTTGCCTAAAGATTGCAAGCAATAACTTCTAAAATCGAACCAAAGGGGTTTGAATATTTGATTCTGATCATGTTTTCGTCTACATACATTCAATATCATATTATATGAGTCCGATTTCATTTAGATTTCTGCTGATTTACACTTTTTTTAAAAAAACTAGGGTTTACCGGATTTCTCTCTTAAATTGATTTTGAACTGATTTTGCATGTTTACTTTCCTTATTTGTGGTTTGATTTATTTCGTTTACTTGTGTGTTCGTTCAATCTTTACTGCTATATAAACCCCCATTTCCTTTTTGGTACAGACTTTAATCGACATTTTCTTCACTAAAATTTGGGGGTTTTGCTATTTTCTTGTTCTGTATTCTGTTTTGGCCTGCTGAAAGCCAATGCCACTAAGACATTGTTACTCAACTATCTCTTGGTGCGAGCACTGCCCGAAGTTCAGCAAAGCTCTTGGGAACTTTAACGCATTGGGATTCTAGGTTTTTGTGGAAGTGTTTTCTTTACTCTTATTGTTACACTCTATGTTTTTGTACATGAAAGTACGTCGTCAGTCAATTGATGTAAGATTGGAAATGAGATTCTCTTTGAAAGTCTATAAATTATTTAATGTTTTTACTCCCCGAACTTCAGATATCACTGTCATTATAGGATTATCTAATATAAACTCAAAAAGGACGAAATCCTTCTACAATGATAATAAAGGTTTACCGAAGTCTTAAGCAAGTGAAGATAAATATGAAACTTGTTAATCAAGATTTAAATGATTTGAAAGTCATGATAATACTATATATGATATTTGTATATGAAATATAAAGTTTGGAAAAAATAAGATTTAAGTAGCGAAAAAACCGACAAAGGATTAGCCTTGTAATGAAGAATTTGAGGATTACATTTCATGTGCTATATGCGGTATTTTTGGGACATATAATATTAAAAATGAAGGTCTTGGAACCTACTTTACTACAGTTTAAACCATTTATTCATACGACATTGGGGGTAGAGAAATATGAAAAATTTAAAATAGGGCCACCAAGTCACATCGCCGCACAACGGAGAAACTGACAGGTTTATAGGCCAGGTTGAGAGGTTGTTTAATCCCAATCTATTGAGAGTTACATGGATATATTTGTATGTAATTAAACCCCTATGTGTCTAGTTCCAAAAGCTGCAAATAGTTTGTCAATACGATATCGTATTAGAGAGATACAAGCGTCTGAAATTGCACCGCTCAAGATGCCAAGCAGGCAGCTTGCCCGTCTGCTTGGAGAATTGAGGCGGTGGGATTATAAGTTATCTTCTCCCTTGTATATCTCGTCATTATACACTGAAAACTTACACCAAAACACTCTCAATGATCTCTAAGAACTTGTCCAAGATCCCAAGAACCAAACTAAAGGAAAATCAACTCCAATCATCATCAAATGTGTTAAAGACTACAAGAGAATGCTTTTATGATGTTGTGGTGTGATTAAAGACTATTGTGAGCTAAGTTGAGATAGGGTTTCGAGTTGTAGCTGTTGTCCAAGGTATGTATAATATCTTCTTGATTTTTCCTAAGGCTAATCTTGTGTTGGTTGTGTTGATTGAGTGAAAAACCATAAGATGGCACCTGAAAGAACATAGGATATGGTTGTCTCTTTTGTTGGGCTGTTTTGTGGCTAAATATATGGTTTATTATGGATGGAAGTTGTGAGAACTAATTTTATAATGTTTTTCTGTTGTTGTTATGCTTTTCTAGGTCTTAATTAAGTTGATTGAAGAAGAAAAGATGAAAAATAATTGATTGACGGTAAAAAATTAAGGTGCTAGATGTATGTGGTTGTTTTGCAAGGCATTTTGTGATGTTTAAAACCAGAAATAATATGGTACATTTAAGTATGATGTTGTGAAGGTCGTAAACTAATTTATGGAATAAGATTTTGATTCAATTTATATCTTGTTATGAGCAAAAACGAGTTTGCCACTCGTTATGATTGTTAAGATAATCGGAGAAACTCATATTGGATTATATTGTTGTTGTTTCTATTGTTGGTTATAGATGTTGTTAGTTGTTGATGAACTTTAGTGGTCTTTGGGATGTATTAAAAATAGGGGAGTTGTTGTCCGATTTTCCTTAAGCCATGCGACTAGCCAAATATGATGGTATGACATTATATGTTAATGGCAATATCATTTCACTTGTTATAGATGCAAGAAGTTATGTTGAGCTAGGCTGAGTAATAAGGAAGAGATCACACAGGTATGTTAAGGCTAAACCTTTCCATCATTTTGGCATGATCTCGTAACTACATGAGTTCGGTAACGAGGCATAAAGAGAAGTTTGTATTCCTGAACTTATGTGCATTATCCTCGTCTCATAAATTACAATATTCTCCCTTATCGGGACTTCATATTCTATTTAGTTTAGTGTTCTTTCAGCCAAGAGAGCAGATGGTCTATATGTATACAGTTTTACAATATTTTCACCCCCATTGAGCAATAATCGATGGGCAGGCCCCTATTGGGCAACCTCTGTTCAGATGGTAAGTTATATACTAAGCCTACTATGGCCGAGAGCCTATGAGCGAGCACAGAATGGATGACATACAAATCCTAGTATGGCCGAGCGCCTATGAGAGAGCCGACTACGGCATAGCAGTTAACATACCGAGCCTTATAGGCCGAAAATCTATTTTACTTACTATATTGATAGAGTTGAGTCAGTATCAGCAGGTAAGCATATCTTCAGATTATCTTTCACTCCCAGTTACTTTCCATTATTATATTATTAGTTCAGTTTCAGCTTTCAGTTATTCTGTTGCCTTACATACTCAGTACATTATTTTGTACTGACATCCCTTTATCCGAGGACACTGCATTTCATTCATGTAGGTCTGATATACAGTTGGACAACCCTCCTGATCGGGTCGAAGCCTACACTACTATTGAGTAGCGAGGGTGGTCGATGCAGTTTTAACCCAACTAGGTCGGGATCGAATCCATAGGGAGTTAATTATTTGGAATCAATTTTATATCCGAGCTAAGTGTGGGTTTTGATCTTAATTACACTTCAAAATATTTGTTTTTGATTCTACTTCTAAAATTACTCTATTGCATGCAATAATTGAAACTAAGTACAACATTTTTTATGTTGGTTTTCAAGTGCTTAAAAGAGACTAGGGTAGTGACTTCCACCTAGGTGGATATCTAATGGATAACAAGAATCTAGTGTAAGCTTGATTTAGTTGGGGTCGTAATATAGCTATCACACCCAAGTAGTCACTCTACACCTCTCGGCAATATGAGTGATTTTGCCTAATTTGGCTTTCTCAAGTCCAAATGGGTATTCATGCAATTCAAGTGATATTAGCTCAAGTCGGGTATTACTATCTCTAGGTTTAACCCTTTAATTGGGGATATAAATTTCTTGATATCATCCCAATTCCTTGTTAGCCAAGATTTCCTTGACTTAGTCCCTCTTTCTCTAGTAGATACTAGGTCATAAAGGCATTAATCAGTCTTTGCAGCCATTAATTCTATAATTCTAGGAAACACTAGGCTAAATATCACTAACCCATACACATTCAAGCCCCAAAATTCAATACCCATTAAATACTCACACTAGGGTTGGGTAACAACCCTAGATACGGGTCTAACTACTCATGACAATAACATAAATCAAATATGAAATAAAGATAAAATCCATAATATATGATTAACATACAAAAATCTAATGTTAAAAGATGAATCTAATACAAAATTGCCTAAAACAGAAAGCCCAACTGTCTCAGGTGCTCTCCCAATACATAACATAACAAAAAAATGACAAAAAGTTCTATTTATACTAAACTTATATTTTCGTACACAAATACCCCTGCGGAGGTTGTGTGGTCGCGTAATTCTGATCGCGGTCCGCATTCTTCAATTTTTGATCTGGGTTGAGCTAAGTTTCGCAGACCGCCTAATTTTCATTGCGGCCGCGTAAAGGACTTCCGTGGCCGTATAATTCTGATGCAGACCGCACTTCTCATTTTTGCATAAATTGTAAGCTCTTTGAACCTCAGCCATCGCAGTCCGCGAAATTCCAATCGCGGCCACATAGGAACTTTCGCGGCCGTACCTTTCTGATGCGGTCCGTGCTCATCTTGTTGCCCGAAAATGAACCTCTCTGAATCTTCCTTTCGCGGACCTTGAAATAGTGATCGCGACCGCATTGTGGATTTCGTGGCCGCACGATATTTGTGCGGTCCGCGTTTCAGATCGCTTGGCCCAATCTTGGTTGTTGTTCAAGTTTTGACTCATTTATGAGTTGATCATGACTCTTTTGGCTCATTTTGAATAATTCCTGCAAGCAACCATATTACATTAATTTCCGGGAATACCTTCACGCACTGTTTTGCCCAAAACACAAGTAAAAGAGAGCAAATAATAGGTTAAAATCCTACTTATCAACTCCCCCAAACTTAAGCTTTTGCTTGTCCTCAAGAAAATAAGGTAATTCCCACCTCCACAAGAAAAAAGGATATTTTAACTAGCCTAAGGTAACTCCATCAAGAATCAATTGGGACGAGCAATTACCCTCAACACAAATGAATTATCAACAACATCATGTTATGACCTTTTTGAGTACCATAGTTCTAATGCGACGCTAGAGCATCAAGAGTTGACTCAATTCATCAAGGAAGCTCGCTCTGTCACGTATGTAATTGTGGATCCCAAACTCCTCCTCCTGTACTCTCCATGAGCAAATCTCACTTTAGAATATAACACTCAAAACAAGGATTGTGAAGAAGTGCGCTCATCACGTTCAAAAGAATACCACAAGCCCGGCTCTAAGTACCATAAGCTTACCCCTTATGTAAATCACCACTAATGTAAGCTCACTCAACTTGAAATCATATAGGGCTTTTGCGTGGATGTAATGAAGGCTTTTGGATCAAGGTAGGACTTATCGTACTATGATGGTTTCATCTTTCCTTAAGCACTCCATTTTCTCATTTCGGTTCATACTTTCTTGACTCTTTGAGTCATTTTCTTCTTCCTTATGGGAACTAGAGAGACATACTGTCACTCTTTCTTACTCATGACAATAATTTATCTCCTTTTCTCATCATTCCATGCCTTTCATCATTGCGTTCTTTGAATCCCTTCAACCTTCACTTTGTTTCTGACATATTTATTTTTGGATTTTCTTCTTTTTCTTTGCCTTTCCTTTTCTTCAATTCTTTTTATTCTTTGAACCTTTTATCACTTTTAAATTCCTCGTCTCTCCCCCAAGCTTATGCTTTTTCCAATTGTTTATCATGCATGCTAAGGAAAGATCGGGTGCCAAGAGAGGGTCATTATAAAATAGATAAAGGCTTGTAATGTGGCTATTGAATGAAAAAAGGCTTAGGCTCAACGGGGTTGACTAGGGATATCACATTTGTAGGCTACGGAAGCTTTCATGTTTCAAATTGGACCAAGGAGAGCCTGTTGATAACCAATTTTTCCTAAAATTATTTTCAAACTTGTATATAAGCCTTTAAAATCACTCTTTACAATAATGAGCATTTTTCCTAATTTTTCCATATTTTTATCTAAATTGTTTCCCTATTTATTTAATATTGTATATTTTTATAACTCTTAAATTGTTCTCTAAAACCATTTCAAAATTGTTTCCCAGCTCAGTATGTTATTTATAATCATTTTTATCTATTAAAATCCAATTATTTCACGAATTAGTCAATTGGGTCTTATTTAATTTCAATTACAATAATTTTGCAATTATATCCCAATCGAACATTGTGTATTATTTTAATTCGAAACGTACACATTTTTTACACTTAATATTATATAATTACTGTAATTTCATCTATTTAAACTCAATTTATTTTTTGTACAATTATTGGTTGTTTATTTAATTATTTTATCTATTTTGGGTATTTAATATCTAGCCTCTTGTATAATAAAATCTAGCCTAATTAATACCCAACCCAAACGCAATTAGAATACCCAACCCAGATCCTAAACCATACCCGGCCCAGTTTCGAATTAATCTGAGTCGTTGATCAAATTAGATCAACGGCCCAGATACCCCTTACCATAATTAAACTCACCTAACCCCTCCCCCTCCATTTAATTTTCCTTTGAGATAGTTCCTCTCTCTATCTCTCTATCTCTTTATCTCTCTCTATGACTTTCCAAAAGTCTCCTTGACTTCGTCTTCTCCGACGGTCTCTGGTCATCTTCTCCGGTGGATTTTCACCGGAAACTTGGTTCTCCATCACCTCATGGCCATCTACCTACCTCTCACCATCTCAGTGATACCCTGAATTCTTCAGACGAGCCTAGAGCGGTCCACTCACCTCCTTTGGGCTTCATGCCATTTTTCGGCCTTTGAGTAAGTGTTACAGTCTCTCCGGCCTAAATCTGTGCCGTTCATGAGGTTTTCCCTCTTTTCTGGGTTCCACGAAAACCTAATCTTTTGTATCTCGGGTTTTCTTTTAAGATCCGTTTTACATTTACAATATTATGAAGTTTCTCTATTGTTTTCTCCGGAAAATCTCATCTTTTTAAACAACTTAAAAACTAGGGTTCCTCGACCCATTTTCAAAACAGTTCTTCTTTCGATTTAGCTACCTATACTATGTTTATACGAGTATTTTGTGATTCCTTGTTGCCTTGAATATTATGGTATCCTTGTTTCCCATGAATGCTCCAAGTTTTCTTTGACTGTCCTATGTTTTGTTCATTAGAGTTTCTAATCTCTGCTCGTATCATGTTTTACTTGTTATTTTCTTTAGTTATTACTGAGTTCATGAGTGTCCTTAATTTCACATGTTTTACTACTAGGGTTTCTGACCTCTTGCCTGTGACTTATTCAATTCATCACTGTTGCTCCTATTTGAATCCTTGATTCTGTATAGTTTCAGCTTGTTAGGGTTCTTGATTTATTATTTTTGAACCCTTGATTCCTTGTAATTTGAGACCTTATTGATTGTTTACCTATTGATTTTATACTGCCTTTCTGTGTAAAAATTCCCCGGGCTTATGATGTTTTCCTTGAATACATGATTGTGTATTCCCTCTGTAATCCTGTACTAATTTTGAATTCTTTCCATATTCATGTGATTGTTTTCCTTAAGTCTTTTGGATTCCCTATGATTGCAATTGAATCCGAGATCCCCTCAATTGATTTTTAAAACTGATACTCTGTCTTACTTTATAATTGTAATGTTATTTCAACTTTCCTTGATTATATACTATGTACTTGGCTTTATTTATGTATTATGTCATTTCCTTGTCCCAAATGAAGCAAAATCAGTCTTATGAATTGATTGCTTTTCCTTTTGAACTTGACTCCTTAATTGAAGGAGTCCAGTAATTTAATTGATACTAATTGATTATTTCCATAATTATGCACCCTTTACCTATGTGACTACTCGTTTTTCAAACTATATATACCTAGTCTTCTCTCTTTACACAGACACTCTAAACACACTCCTGATCACACAAACACACACATACATCTACACTCTATACTACTCTCTTGAACTCTTTCTTTCTGTATCTCTTTGCTCTATTTACTGCTCTCTATTCTTGCCTATTATTAGCCGGCTGCAAGCCAAGGCTAATAGTGCTATAATTTTTCTCTCTCATGCTTTACTCTCTCTTAACACTTGTATGTTCTATTTTAAGTTTACCACATCCTAAAGCAATATGTTTCAATTTTGGTTAAGATTCTTGTTGTTTCTTTTGTGCTTTTACTTATGGTTCTATTGCCTACCATGTAACTAGTATGTCTACTCTCTCTGTGATGTCTCTTCTTCTTCTAGCCTATCATGACTCTTGTTTCCTCTCTATGATTCATTATGGTCTATGTGATCTTTTACTGCTTCTTTTTGCATACCTAGCATCTATTTATGTATGTTTCTTTATCAATTGCCTGGCTTCTAATGCACCTATAATACTTAGTATTCTCAGACTTGTATCTATAATATATGATAAACTCTTGGCATATCATATTCTGTGAAAATATGTAACTTTGTGCTAAGGATTAATTACTGCAAAGATGCTACTACCATTACTTGTCCCAATCCCTTTCCCCTATTTGTGTTTGCTTTCTTGAATTCTGCATACTTGTTGAGTTGTGACCATTCTACTGCTTCCTTTTCAAACTAATTTTACATAAAAGATCTTTATATTATTCTCTAAAGTCATGTTATTTTAAAACTCCTTTTCAAACTTAACTCTTTTTAACTACTCCTTCCCGCAGTTCACACTACTCTTAGATCTTTAGGATCCACCCCCTCAGTGTGAGCATTGCCTAGGGACCTTGAGTTCCCTCCGAACTTTGACACACTGAGGCAGGTAATTCTACACTGCACCTATCTCAACTTTGGCAATTGCTGAGTGCTGGTATTGGCCAGGGCCCTCACAAGGACCTTTGGGAGCTTTGCCGCACCCAGGCTATGTAAGGTTGTGAAGATCGAAAGGGGTGAGGATGGAAGGTTGGGCATGTTTGAAGGCTCTCTATAGAATAACTTCTTATTTTTCTCTTTACAATTACTGTAATTCATTTGCTATGGTCTGTAATAATTTGTAAATAAACTATTGGGGCTGGATAGTGAATATGGGAGGGAATTATGCATGTTTAGTGTAGTATGGGTAGATATCATGACTTAGGCTTTATTTCCCTATGTGCGCAATAGTATCATGCATACCATGTATTAAAAATCATGTTTAGGGTCTTCGTTTCAATATATCTATTATATTCACACCATCTGACACCATGTTCCTAGTATAACTAAACGAGTAACAAAAAGCTGTCATAATGTATTTCCCATGCATTTTGTAAACATGAAATAGAGAAACCACGTCTTAAGGTGATACTTTGTGCATTAAATATCCTGCCCTTAGGACGTTTTATTTGTCAGAACCTGAATGCCTAGTTAACATAATCTAATACTCTCATAAAATATGTTTAACCTACTTGAAACAATTTCCTGCAAACATGTATCTATTAAAATCAGAATCCAAATGTGCATGTTCACTCTTTAAAATAAGTAGGCAATGTATACGACGCCTAGGCAAACCTTAGGCCTAAAATATATTAAAATCAAATCAATCATGTTTTTCTAGTTTAATCAGTTCCTTTAAACATTTTGAACCCTGTTGTTCCCACTTATGTTTACCTCACTGAAGTTCATTTTACTCTCATTAAAACTCCTGCTATATTTTTAACAATCTTGAAGTTGTGCATCTATTTCCTTTTACTAAGTTTCACTGATTCTTGTCCTATTATATTTTCAAATTACTGGGATTTCAAAAGATGCCTCATTCTGCTCAAAATCGTGCCATTTCGAATCCTTGCTTTGTATGTCTTTCAAGTCACTATATTTTGATACCATTTTACTACTTCTTTACTACAGTCCTTTGCAAATTGATAATTATTACTCTATGCTAAGCCACTGTATTTTAGTCCCTCATCCTTTAAAATTATTTCAAACCCATGCTTTAAGGACTTTCATCTATGTTTACTGAAAGCTTTAAATCACTGCATCTTTTCAAGTTTTACCACTGCCTTTAGCTACTGTATATTTTGAAATCAACTATCAGTTTTAATCAAAGATTCTGTCTTCATTAAGTTTTCTAACCCAGATTCCTACGATCTACTATTTTACTAAACTTCCTATTTTCGAACTCGTGTCCTGAGAATTTAATTATGTTTGAGACGTGCTACTTACAAGTTTATATGTGGAGGGACCTGTGAGCCTTTCTTTGTCTATATATGTTCCCTTTTATGTGCAGCCCTACTTGTTTTGTATGTTGCCTAGTATTTTATCCTTTCAACCTAAGGGTACAGTCTAGTTCCTACCTTGTAGGATTAGCAATTCTAAACACCCTCCAGGACTTATAGGATGGGACGGGTAATGGCACGCAATAAGCATTCGTAACCAACACACGCATTTTTAACCTTTACGGGGTGGGGAAGGTAGAATACGGATATGATAACCGGTGCGCTAATACCACGTGTAGCCGCCTCTTCGAGGTGTGACATACCGGGTATTGCATTGAAGTGATCCGTATTACTTTAAACCTAGGACAATTCTTTTCAAATGTTTATGATTTTCCAAAACCTTTAAAGATTTTCGTACTTGCTTTAAATCCCCTCATATATGAAACTTACTTGTTACTTGCTCACCGTTCAAATTCACAAAACTTATTGGCCGAGACCCACAGTTGTGGAACTTGAGGGGTGCCAAACAACTTCCCCTTTGGATAATTTGAAGCCCTTACCCAATCTCTGGTAACGCGAACTAGTTCATGAGTTATCAACTCTAGGTGCCCTAATGCACCATAAAAATCGTTAGGTGGCGACTCTTCCTTAAACCTCTTCCTTTAAGGAGTTTTCCAGAATGTCATAAACCCGATGTCTCCGTACCTAACCCGTGCGATAGAAAAAGGGGGCGCGACAGCATGGCGACTCTGCTGGGGACCTTCCCTAGGCTTATACCATTACAATTTGCTTTGTAAATTTGGACCTTTAATTTGCATTTAAATGTTTATGCCTTTTCCTATTCCCCGTTATATGCCATTAATTGTTTACTTTTACAGGTATTTATTTCACCTGAATGTAACTAACATATCTTCATGTCTTCTTTGTAACCGCTTGCCATTATAACTGTTGTATTTCCTTTCTTTACTGTTTCCTCAACGTGAAAATACATGCTTATCTGTTTTAATACTTATTATTACATATCATGCTCCGCATTCATATTCCACTCGTGCCAAACAAATCCTATAGCAGCGCTTGTAATGAGTGGTTGCGCTATTCCAATATTTTCACTCCCTAAATTCGTAAAGGCGTATTTGCGGTAAAACTAGTCGATCAGCGGTGCAGTCGACGGTTCTGTGCCTTCCCCCTTGAGTTGTACGCTCAAGGGTACCAGTGTAAAACCCCAATAGAAACCTTACTCTATTATATGTTGCATACATCATGGTCAAACCTAGCCAGGCTAACGTGTTGTCCGCACAATAGCCTTTAAGATAGCCTCGTCCAAAGTCCATTGGGTTTCCCTGGAAACCAAAAGGACACTTTCACGTTCTGTGCATTTGTTTGGAGAACTTAAATGCTCATTGCTAATTATTGATAGTCGAGTACGGTGAGGGTAAGGGCCTAACCTATTTATTTTGCAAAGATGAGGCACGAGGTCCCCAGATTCGGCATGGTCACCAACATTAACCCAAAACTTCTAAATTGGTGGGAAGACTTGCATTCAAGCGACAAAAAATCAGTCAGAAAACACCTAGGCAACTTGCCCTCTCTTTTTGACATTCAGCCTAATAACATGATGATAGAGGTTGCCACCTTATTCTGGGATTCTGATCGGTCAGTTTTTCGATTTGGGAACAATGAGATGACATCGCTGCTAGAGGAGATAGGGGGTTTAGATGGTTTGCCTTGGGAGTCTCAAGGGTTATTGATGCCTGAAAACCGAACAGGCCGGGGTTTTCTCAAAATGATGGGACGCAAAAAGAATCCAGATTTAGTCTGCTTGGAAGACTCGTACATCCCTTTTGACTATTTGTACGAGAGGTATGGTCGTAGTCAGTCTTACCACACATATCAGGAAGAGTTCTCCCTCACATATCTAGGACAAATTCACCGCCGTGTATTCGTCTTCATATTCTATTTTTCGGGATTGATGGTCTTCCCGACAAAGAAGGGGAGAATCCACACCAGATTGGCTTTGGTTACCACGACTCTGATGGAAGGAATCAATAGACAGGATTTCAGCATTGTACCCATGATTGTTGCCGACATATACCAAGCTTTGGAGAACGGTCAACGAGGAACGAAACATTTTGAGGGTTGCAACCTGCTACTTCAGCTTTGGCTCACCGAGCATTTGCAAAGGGGTGACTACCGTCAAGACATACATAAGAGGGTTTGGGATGATCATATTGCTTTCCATCATCCAAAGCGTATGAACTATATCCCCGACATGTTTGCACAGCCAGAGAATGTCAATGTATGGGTCGAGTTATTGGAAAATATGACCGAGGATCAGATCCAATGGATGTTCGAATGGTTCGCGACCGACGAATTCATCATTCGGACTAGACACACCCCATTCCCAAAATTGGTCGATCTTAGAGGGACATACCCTTACGTCCTGATTTGCATCATGAGGCAGGCAGGGAGGAAGCATGTCGTCCCAAGGGTCGAGAAAATGAGTCATCTCAGGGCGGACTTCCAAGATGACGACAACCCTCACAAGTGTCAAGCTCAGCAGTTGTGGCACTGTAGGATCTAGTTGGAGAAGGATACTATCGAGCCTAACATGTATCACACTGGTTTCTCTCCTTACTATCTGGGATGGTTGGAAGATAACTGGGGAGGAAGTATTGAGCCAGGGTTCGCTCGAGGACATAGGGTCATAGATGAGAAAGCCGAGGCAACAACTAGGCTCGACCAGCTTCGCAAAAGGCTCCGTGATTGTGAAGAAGATCATCATAAAATTCATGTAGCCAACAAAAGGCTAATCGAGGAATGGAAGGAAATGGCCATCACTTGCACCCAGAGGCTAGCACACTTGGAACGAGGCATAGTTGACTTGGAGGAAAAGTTCCTTAAGAGGATCGAGACTTGTCAAAAGACTGAGGGAGCTGAAGTAGGAATTCTAGCCAAGACCTACTTACTGGTGGGAATCCGCGAGATGGGAATGTTGATCAAGGTAAGTAGAGGTGCCGAGTCTGGGGAAGGTCCTTCTGGGGCCAAATAGATAGGATTTGTCTTTACTTTTCTTTTGATGTAATGAGGCCACTGGCCATTAGTGACATTTTATATTTTCGAGTCAAGTTGGGTTTGACTATTTTTATTATCAATAAAATAAGGCATTTAGTATTTAAGTTCTCCAAAGTAATTTGTCGTTAGGCCTACCTCGGGCATAAAGAGGTTGCCCAACTTAGGATGCGTTTTATATTTTTGCACTACGTGTTTAAATTACCGCAATATTCTTTAAAATCTTCACTAACTTCACTACGTTTTTGTTAGTTATTCCCCTTCCCCAAAGGTTAGTTCGTGTACTCTGGCATCAACAGCTTATTGCACTAGATCAAAGGGCCCTCCTCCTACTCCTCCTCCCAGTCCTTCCAAGAGAAAAAGCAAGGGTAAAACTAAGATGGCAGATACAAGTGGTACTAGAAAAGACAACAGGGATGAACAGGTTGAGATCGCTGATGGTCAAGGTATTCAGGTTCCGCACGAGGGTATGTATCCACTAGAGAAGAAGCTGCTGAAGTTCCAAGAGGAACTTGACCAAGTCAAGAATTTGGCCCACTTATCATTCTCCCTCAACGTTCCGGATGTTCACATCCCAAATACTCTGAACCCCATTTTACCCCAAAACGTCCCAAAACAACCCAATCACCTCAAAGATCCCGTTCCACCGGCACCATGCAACACATGTCACTACAACACTCCGCCTCTCCAAGATCAGACGAGAGATCGCCTCCAGGCTTATGACAATCCCATTTATGTGGAAACTGTAGCTCATTCCACAAGCTCATCAAGAATTTAGGCGAGGAACTTAAGAAATTGACCAACCGAGTTTAGGGCGTCGAAGGAGTTAAAGGGGTTGGGGATTGAATTATGAGGATATTTGCATACAGCCCGATTGTGATGACCCAAAAAGGGGTCATCTTATGAGAACCTAATTTTTGACTATGTTCCGAGGCCCCGAAATCCCCTGTTAATCTCACCTCGATGTGCGTGCGCATCCCGGGCGTGTAGCCGGGAAGCCTTTATGTGAAAACTTGATTAAGAGTTAAATTTATAATAATTAATTGAATAAAGGTGACTTTGGTCAAAATTTTTGGTAAACAGACCCGGATCCGTGATCCGACGGTCCTTGAAGGTCCGTAGAAAAATATGGGACTTGGGCGTATGTCCGTAATCGAATTCCGAGGACCCAAGTCCGAGAAATAAATTTTTAAAGGAAATTATTTTATGAAAATATTAAAAGCTTATGCAAATGAACATTGATGTGAAACCTGTGCTGTCGGGCCCGTATTATGATTTTGGAGCCCGGAACACGTTCAATATGTGTTATATAAGTTATCTACGGAATTTTGTAAGAAACAGACTTGATTTGATTGGTTTCGGATCTAATGAGGAAAATTGGAGTTAATGAAGTTTTGAGGTTTTTAAAGAATTTGAAATTTTGCTTGAAAGGTGAGTTTATGTTCTCGAGGTCCGAATGAAATTTCGAAACCGGGAATAGTTCCGTTTGGTCATTTATAACTTGTCTGCAAAATTTGAAGTCATTCCGAGTAGTTTAGGCCGGTTCGGCGCGTTGAAGTGAATTCTAGAATTTCAAGTTCTTAAGTTTTGACTCAATTAAGTTTTGGGGTTGAAATATGAGTTTCATTGTTGTTTTCCTTTTTTCGAGAGTTAGAGCGAGTCCGTATCACGAATACAGACTTGTCGGTGCTTTTGGACAGGGTCTCGAGGGGCTCGGGGGTGTTTTGGACCCCCAGGAGCTAAGTTAGAAAACTAGAAATTTCTGCCATCTGGTTTCCTTCTCTGTGATCGCAGAAGGTGGGTTGCAATCGCGGAGAAGGATTTTGCGGGGCTGTTGATTGTTCTATGCGATCGCAGCTTCCCCTTTGCGATCGTAGAGGTCTGGGTTCCACACCTTCGCGATCGCATTCCGTTTCGTGCGATCACAGTGAGTCGCATCTGGGCCTGGTAAGTTTGTTCTTCGCGATCGCAGGACCTCTGCCGTGATCGCAGAGGTCTGGCCAGTTGGCCTTCGCGATTGCAGGACCCCTGCCTCGATCGCAGAGGTCGGGCCAGTTGGCCTTCGCGATCGCAGTTAAGGAATCACTAGGCAGTTTTATAAAATACGGGACTTAGCCTTGTTCCTCCATTTTCATTTTCCTCTTCAAGATTTTAGAGAGCTCTTCAAGGGACCTTCCACCGCTGCTATTGAGGTAAGTAAACTCCATAGTTTTACTAGTTTCAAACACTAATCCCTAGTTAAATTCACTACTAAATTATCTAAAATCATAGAATTAGGTAGTAATTATAGGGTTCTTGAGGATTTTGTAATTTTCCATTTTAGGCCATGAAATCAAGTAGAAATCACACCTTAATGATCCTTTGGCTATAAGTGAGTGATCCCTTCGAGAATTTTCGGAATTTGACCATGAGAGGTCGGGGTTGGAAATTGGGAATTCTTCAAGAATGGAGATTTAATTGAATAACTAAGATAAGTTATCAGATTGTACATGCATTGATGTTATTGTATATCTTTTGACTAGTTGCGAGTACTCGGGTATAGAATTCGGAGTTTCGGGCGCAATTGTGATCCGAGGGGTAGATTCGACACGAGGTGAGTCTCCTTTCTAACCTTGTAAGAGGGAATTGTCCGCATAGGTGATGTATATGCTATGTGTAACTTGTTTGGGGCTACGTACGCGCCAAGTGACGAGAGTCCGTACGTAGTGCCTATTATTGTCATGTCCGGGTAGATAGGCCCACATCATGCCTGGTATGTTTTCATGTAATGCCTTAAATATGTTTTTCTTGTAATGCCTGATATGTTTTTCTTTGCAATGATTCATATGATTTATTGTAATGCCATTTGTTCTACGAAATTATGTTTTGCATCGCGTTATTCTTCTGAGGCTTTATTGAAAAGAAATTGTGAAATATATGGGAGCGGGTCGTACGCCACGGCGGAATTGAAAAGAAATTATGAAATATATGGGTGCGGGCTGTACACCACGACGGAATTGAAAAGAAATTGTGAAATATATGGGAGCGGGTCGTACGCCACGGCGGAATTGAAAAGAAATTATGAAATATATGGGTGCGGGCTGTACACCACGACGGAATTGAAAAGAAATTGTGAAATATATGGGAGCGGGCTGTACGCCACGGCGGAATTGAAATATATGGGATCGGGTCGTACGCCACGGCAGTGTTGAAAGCAATTAAAATAAATGGGATCAGGCCGAACGCCACGACAGTTTTGAATTGAAATTGAAAGGAATATGGGATCGGGCCGTACGCCACGGCGAGTGCAGAAAGTACCTTATGGGAGTGGGCCGTACGCCACGACGGATCTAATAATTTGTGATTATTGTTTCATTCGGTGGTCTTACTCTTGAAAGTGCTTTATTGTTTAAGTTCAGTAACTGTTTGGATTCTTCTGCTTCTAGTATATGTACTTGTTGCTTATTTCCCTGACATGCCTACTGTCTTTCATCATATTCTATCATATGTTATTACTACTGGACCTTAGTGAGTGTCGAGTCGACCTCTCGTCACTACTTCTTCGAGTTTAGGCGGGATACTCACTGGGTACATATTTATTTAATATGTACTCATGCTGCACTTTCTTTTCTTTTCTGTACTTGACTGTACAGGTCCGGAGGCTGGCACGTCTGACTATCAGGCCGGTGCTGGATATTGATAGCATGGTCATACTTCACGGTGAGCTTCTTTCCCGGTGACTTTCTAGCAGCACCCTGGAGCTCTTTTGTTGTATATCTCTATCCATTTCATTCAGACGGAGACTCTGTATATGTTGTAGTCATTGTATATTATGTAGTTGCCCATGACACTCGTGACACTAGTTCCTGTCACACACGCGTAGTGTATTTATATTTTTGGGGTTTTGGGATGTATATCCATGTGTATGTTATATCTCGGCTTTGTATCTACTATGACTTACTTTCGCTCAAGGCTAGTATCATGTTAGTTGTTATAACTGGTAATCTCTGACTTGTTTAATTAGATGGGAAGGGTAGCACTTGGTGTAGTTTGCGTTGGCTTGCCTAACCCCGTCGTTGGGCGCCATCACGACTCGGATTAGGATTCTGGGTCGTGACAACGTGGTATCAGAGCACTAGGTTCACGTAAGTCTCACGAGTCATGGGCAGGCCCAGTAGAGTCTTGCGGATCGGTACGGAGACGTCTGTACTTATCTTCAGGAGGCTATGGGGTGTTAGGAAACTTCCCTTTATTCATATCCTGTCGTGCAATCTATGATGTACTCAAACTTATTCTTCTATTCTCTCACAGATGGTGAGGACGCGTGCATCCAATGTTCCTGGTCCGGGAGAGGCCACAGCCCCAGCTGCCCAAGGTTGGGGTAGAGGCAGGGGTAGGGCACCTGCTTGAGGCAGGGGACGAGGACGTCCCAGAGCTACGCCAGTGGCACCACCAGAGGACCCTATTATAGAGGAGCGGGATGAGGTGCCTCCAGTAGCACCTACTACAATGGATTTCATGACGGGGCCAGGCTTCCAGGAGGTCATGGACCGTATGCTGAGATTCATGGACACTATGCCTCAGGCTGGTTTATTTCCAGCCGACCCTGCCACTTCTCAGGCCGGAGGGGGAGTCCAGACGACTATCGCTCAGGCCATAGGTCCGGCAGCAGCATCACGTCATACCTCGGGCACAATGCCCATGGGAGGGGTTCAGCCCGTAGTAGCAGCCCCAGAGCCCAAGCCAGTTGCAGAGGGTGACCAGCAGAAGGTGTTGGATAGATGGACCTGACTTTGCCCTCCAGTCATCAGGGGTGAGCGGGGAGAGAATTCTTAGGATTTTAACTATAGGTGCAGGGATAGACTGCACAACGTGAGGATTTTGGAATCCCATGGAGTGGATTTCACCACATTTCAGTTAAAGGGCAGAGCTCGCAAGTGGTGGCAGTCATATATTCTTAGCATGCTAGAAGATTCTCCTCCTATCACTTGGGATCAGTTCGCTCAGTTATTTCTAGACAGATACATTCCACCTTCTGAGAGGGAGGAGCTACGGGGTCAGTTTGAGCGACTAGAGCAGGGGCAGATGTAAGTGAATGATTATGAGGCTAGATTTTCCGAGTTCTCTCGCCATGCCCTTATGATATTTCCTACTGATGCCGAGAGGGTGCGGCGGTTTGTGGCAGGCTTGCATCCAGGTATTAGGGCCTCTATGGCCAGAGAGGTAGAGATGGGTACCCCATACCAGCTTGTAGTCGAGATAGCTCGACGGATTGAGGGTTACCGTATGAGGAGCAGGGAGCAGGGTCCGCCAGGTCAGCATGACAAGAGGGCCAGGTTCTCGGGTGCCTTCAGGGGTGCTCCAGCTAGGGGTAGAGGTCAGTTCGGAGGCGGCTAGTTCAGTAGGCCTTCGTATTCAGCACCTCCACTACCTCCCAGGGGTATTTCAGCGAGGCCTCAGCTCGGAGTTATGCCAGAGCGTTCCTATCGTCCCCCAGCCACCCAGGGTGCACCCATCAGTTATTCCAGTCTTCAGAGATCCTCTAGTTCCTATTTCAGTGCTTTACCAGAGGGTTCACACCGCCCTCCAGCTATTTAGGGTTCTTCCTCTTTCGGGCAGTGGGCTGTAGCACCAGGAGGTTGTTTCGAGTGTGGGGAGTCGGGTCAGACGTGGAGGTTTTGTCTCAAGTATCGGGGCAAGGCAGTGCAACAGAGTTATCAGCCTAGGAGTTCAGTACCAGCAATCCTGCCGCCTCGAGGTGGAGGACAGGTCGACAAGGGTCGTCCTAGAGGGGGAGGTCAGTTAGTTCCTGTTCACTTTGGGGGAGTTCAGTCTTCAGGAGCCTCAGCCAGAGTTTATGCCATTCCGGCCAGATCAGATGCAATGGCCTCAGACGCTGTGATCACATGTATTATCTCAGTATGTGGTAGGGAGGCTTCGGTAATTTTTCATCCAGGATCCACTTATTCGTATGTATCTGTACTATTTGCTCATTTTTTGGATATCCCCCGTGAGTCCTTGTGTTCTCCTATATATGTGTCGACTCCTGTGGGTGATTCTGTGGTGGTAGACCGGGTCTACCGGTCTTGTGTGGTCACTTTCTGCGATCTCGATACCAGAGCAAATCTTTTATTGCTGGATATGATTGATTTTGAGGTTATCCTAGGCATGGATTGGCTATCTCCTTATCATGCTGTGCTAGATTGCCATGCCAAGACAGTCACTTTAGCCATGCCTAAGTCGCCTAGACTAGAATGGAGAGGTTCTTCAGTTAGTGCCTCCAGCCGGGTCATTTCCTTCATAAAGGCTCGGCATATGGTCGAGAAGGGTTGTTTGGCCTACCTTGATTATGTGCGGGACATCACCGCCGAGTCTCCTACCATTGATTCAGTGCCTGTTGTTCGAGAGTTCCCGGATGTGTTCTCTTCGGATTTTCCAAGCATGCCTCCAGATCGAGATATTGACTTCTGTATTGATTTGGCCCCAGATACTCAGCCTATTTACATTCCCCCTTATCGTATGGCTCCTAAGGAGCTAAAGGAGTTAGGAGCAGCTTGAGGAGTTGTCGGCCAAGGGGTTCATCAGGCCGAGTGTATCGCCATTGGGTGCTCCAGTTTTATTTGTGAAGAAGAAAGATGGGTCTATGCAGATGTGCATTGACTATCGCCAGCTAAATAAGGTGACCATCAAGAATAAGTATCCTCTGTCGCGCATCGATGATTTGTTTGACCAGTTACAGAGTTCTCGAGTGTTTTCCAAGGTTGACTTGAGATCGGGTTATCATCAGCTGAGGATTCAGGCTTCAGATGTTTCGAAGACTGCATTTCGTAACATGTATGGCCATTATGAGTTCTTGGTGATGTCCTTTGGTTTATCTAATGCCCCAGCAGCGTTCATGGACTTGATGAATAGGGTATTCAGGCCGTATATTGATTCCTTCGTCATCGTCTTCATTGATGACATCTTGATTTTTTCGCAGAGCCTGGGTGAGCATGAGCAACACTTGAGAGTGGTGCTCCAGACCTTGCGGGAACAGAAGTTGTATGCTAAGTTCTCCAAGTGTGAGTTTTCGTTAGATTCCGTGGCATTTTTGGGGTATGTGGTATCCGGGGAAAATATCAAGGTTGATCCTCAGAAGATTGAGGCAGTTCAGAGTTGGCCGCGTCCTACTTCAGCTATAGAGATCAGGAGTTTCTTGGGCCTAGCAGGCTATTATCACCGATTCGTGGAGGGGTTCTCCTCTATTGCAGCCCCACTGACCAGATTGACTCAGAAGAATGTCTCATTTCGGTGGTTCGACGAGTGTGAGGCGAGCTTTCAGAAGCTCAAGTCAGCTTTGACCTCAACACCAGTTCTGTCATTGCCTTCAAGTTCTGGGATGTATACCGTGTATTACGACGCTTCACGCGTCTTGTTGGGGTGTGTGCTGATGCAGGATGGCAGGGTTATTGCTTATGCTTCGCGACAACTGAAGGTTCATGAAAAGAATTACCCTGTGCACGATTTGGAGTTGGCAGCGATTGTTCATGATTTGAAGATATGGCGGCATTATCTATATGGTGTATCTTGTGAGGTTTATACTGACCACCGCATCCTGCAGTACTTGCTTAAGTAGAGGGACCTTAACTTGAGGCAGCGGAGATGGCTTGAGTTATTAAAAGATTATGATCTCACTATTTTATATCACCCGGGCAAGGCGAATGTAGTAGCAGATGCTTTGAGCAGGAGGGCAGCGAGTATGGGTAGCTTGGCCTACATTGCAGCTGAGGAGAGACCTTTAGCCTTGGACATTCAGTCCTTGGCCAATCGCCTTGTGAGATTGGACTTCTCAGAGCCTCGTCGAGTTTTGGCTCATGTAGTGTCTCAGTCTTCATTGTTGGGGGAGATTAAGGCTCTACAGTTTGATGATCCCTGCCTTGCAGAGCTTCGGGATGCAGTGGTCCATGTCAGGGCCAAGGAGGTTACTTTTGGCGAGGATGGTGTCTTGAGACTCCATAGCCGTTTATGTTTTCCTAATATTGATGGCTTGAGGAAGAGAATTTTGGAAAAGGCCCACAGTTCTCGGTATTCTGTTCATCCGGGTGCGACGAAAATGTACCGTGATTTGAAGCAGTACTACTGGTGGAGGCGGATGAAGAAAGATATAGTGCAGTTTGTGGCTAGGTGTCTCAATAGTCAGCAAGTCAAGTACGAGCACCAGAGGCCAGGAGGCTTGTTTCAGCAGATGCCCATTCCTGAGTGGAAATGGGAGCGCATCACCATGGACTTTGTGGTTGGGTTTCCTCGGACTTTGCGGAAGGTTGACGCGGTTTGGGTCATTATGGATAAGTTGACCAAATCGCCGCATTTCATTCCTGTGGCTACTACTTATTCTACGGAGAGGCTGGCCCAGATTTATGTTCGGGAGATAGTCCGGTTGCACGGTGTGCCGGTGTCCATTATATCAGATCGAGGTCCTCAGTTCACCTCGCACTTCTGGAGAGCATTGCACAGTGAGATGGGCACTCAGATAGATCTCAGCTCAGCATTTCACCCTCAGACTGATGGTCAGTCGGAGCGTACAGTTCAGATTTTGGAGGATATGCTCAGGGCTTGTGTGATTGATTTTGGCGGTCAATGGGACCAGTTCTTGCCTTTGGCAGAGTTTGCATACAATAACAGTTATTAGTCCAGCATCGAGATGGCTCCATTCGAGGCTTTATATGGTCGGCGATGTCGTTCTCCGATTGGGTTGTTTGAGCCTGGCGAGGCAAAGCTATATGGTACATATCTGGTGAGAGATGCCTTGGAAAGGGTGAAGATTATTCAGGAAAGGCTCCGTACAGCTCAGTCCAGACAGAAGAGTTACGCGGATCAGCGGGTGCGTGATGTAGCCTTTATGGAGGGAGATAAGGTGATGTTAAAGATTTCTCCGATGAAGGGCGTTATGAGATTCGGGAAGAGGGGCAAGTTGAGCCCCAGGTTTATAGGCCCTTTCGAGGTGTTGAGGCGAGTCGAGGAGGTTGCTTATGAGCTCGCTTTACCTCCCGCCTTATCGAGGGTTCATCCGGTATTTCATGTATCCATGCTCCAGAGACATCATGCCAATTTCTCTCACGTGATTGATTTCAGCACCATTCAGTTAGATGAGAAGTTGGGCTTCAAGGAGGAGCCAATCGCTATTATTGATAGGCAGGACCGCCAGTTGAGGTCTAAGAGAATTTCTACCGTAAAGGTCCAGTGGAGGGGGCAACTAGTCGGTGAGGCGACTTGGGAGTCCGAGGAGGACATTCGGAGCAGGTATCCACAACTACTTGGAACTTCAAGTACGATTCTACGTCCGTTCGTGGACGAACGTTTGTTTTAGAGGGGGAGATTGTGATGACCCAAAAAGGGGTCATCTTATGAGAACCTAATTTTTGACTATGTTCCGAGGCCCCGAAAGCCCCTATTAATCTCACCTCGATGTGCATGCACAGCCCGGGCGCGTAGCCGGGAAGCCTTTATGTGAAAACTTGATTAAGAGTTAAATTTATGATAATTAATTGAATAAAGTTGACTTTGGTCAACATTTTTGGTAAACAAACCCGGATCCGTGATCCGACGGTCCCGGAAGGTCTGTTTGATAATATAGGACTTGGGCGTATGCCCGAAATCGAATTCCGAGGACCCAAGTCCGAGAAATGAATTTTTAAAGAAAATTAGTTTATGAAAATATTAAAGGCTTATGAAAATGAACCTTGATGTGAAACATGTGCTGCCGGGCCCGTATTATGATTTCCTAGCCCGGAACAGGTTCAATATGTGTTATATAAGTTATCTACGAAATTTGGTAAGAAACGGACTTGATTTGATTGGTTTCGGATCAGATGAGGAAAATTAAAGTTAATGAAGTTTTGAGGTTTTTAAAGAATTTGAAATTTGGCTTGAAAAGTGAGTTTATGTTCTCGAGGTCCGAATGATATTCCGAGATCGGGAATAGTTCAGTTGTGTCATTTATAACTTGTCTGCAAAATTTGAAGTCATTCCGATTAGTTTAGGCCGGTTCGGTGCGTTGAAGTGAATTCTAGAATTTCAAGTTCTTAAGTTTTAACTCAATTTGGTTTCGGGGTTGAATTCTGAGTTTCGTTGTTGTTTTCCATGTTCCGAGAGTTCGAGCGAGTCCGTATCACGAATACAGACTTGTCGATGCTTTTGGACGGGGTCCCGAGGGGCTCGGGGGTGGTTTGGACCCCGGGGAGCTAAGTTAGAGAACTAGAAATTTCTGCCATCTGGTTTCATTCTCTGCGATCGCAGAAGGTGGGTTGCGATCGCGGAGAAAGATTTTGTTGGGCTGTTGATTGTTATATGCGAACGCAGCTTCCCCTTTGCGATCGCAGAGGTCTGGGTTCCACACCTTCGCGATCGCATCCCGTTTCTTGCGATCGCAGTGAGTCGCATCTGGGCCGGGTGAGTTTGTTCTTCGCGATCGCAGAGGTCTGGCCAAATGGCCTTCGCGATCGCAGACCCCTGCCGCGATCGCAGAGGTCTGGCCAGTTGGCCTTCGCGACCGTAGGCCCCTTGTCGCGATCGCATTTAAGGAATCACTAGGCAGTTTTATAAAATACGAGACTTAGCCTTGTTCCTCCATTTTCATCTTCCTCTTCAAGATTTTAGAGAGCTCTTCAAGGGACCTTCCACCACTGCGATTGAGGTAAGTAAACTCCATAGTTTTACTAGTTTCAAACACTAATCCCTAGTTAAATTCACTACTAAATTATCTAAAATCATAGAATTAGGTAGTAATTATAGGGTTCTTGAGGATTTTGTAATTTTCCATTTTAGGCCATGAAATCAAGTAGAAATCACACCTTAATGATCCTTAGGCTATAAGTGAGTGATCCCTTCGAGAATTTTCGGAATTTGACCATGAGAGGCCAGGGTTGGAAATTGGGAATTCTTCAAGAATGGCGATTTAATTGAATAACTAAGATAAGTTATCACATTGTACATGCATTGATGTTATTGTATATCTTTTGACTAGTTGCGAGTACTCGGATATAGAATTCGGAGTTTCGGGCGCAATTGTGATCCGAGGGGTAGATTCGACACGAGGTGAGTCTCCTTTCTAACCTTGTAAGAGGGAATTGTCCGCATAGGTGATGTATATGCTATGTGTAACTTGTTTGGGGGCTATGTACGCGCCGAGTGACGAGAGTCTGTACGTAGCGGCTATTATTTTCATGTCCGGGTAGATAGGCCCACATCATGCCTTGTATGTTTTCTTGTAATGCCTTAAATATGTTTTTCTTGTAATGCCTGATATGTTTTTCTTTGTAATGCTTCATATGATTTATTGTAATGCCATATGTACTACGAAATTATGTTTTGCATCGCGTTATTCTTCTGAGGTTTTATTGAAAAGAAAATATATGGGAGCGGGTCGTACGCCACGACGGAATTGAAAAGAAATTGCGAAATATATGGGAGCGGGTCGTACGCCACTGCGGAATTAAAAAGAAATACTGAAATATATGGGAGCGGGTCGTACGCCACGACGGAATTGAAAAGAAATTGTGAAATATATGGGAGCGGGCCGTACGCCACGGCTGAATTGAAAAGTAATTGAAATATATGGTATCGGGTCGTACGCCACGATAGTGTTGAAAGCAATTAAAATATATGGGATCGGGCCGTGAGCCACGGCATTGTTGAAAAGAAATTGAAATTAATATGGGATCGGGCCGTACGCCACGGCGAGTGTAGAAAGTACCTTATGGGAGCGGGCCGTACGCCACGGCGGATCTAAGAATTTGTGATTATTGTTTCATTCGGTGGTCTTACTCTTGAAAGTGCTTTATTGTTTAAGTTCAATAACTGTTTGGATTCTTCTTCTTCTAGTATATGTACTTGTTGCTTATTTCCCTGACATGCCTACTGTCTTTCATCATATTATATCATATGTTATTACTGCTGGACCTTAGTGAGTATCGAGTCGACCTTTCGTCACTACTTCTTCGAGTTTAGGCGGGATACTCACTGGGTACATATTTATTTAATATGTACTCATGCTGCACTTTCTTTTCTTTTCTGTACTTGACTGTACAGGTCCGGAGGCTGGCACGTCTGACTATCAGGCCGGTGCTGGATATTGATAGCGTGGTCATACTTCACGGTGAGCTGCTTTCCCGGTGACTTTCTAACAGCACCCTGGAGCTCTTTTGTTGTATTTCTCTGTCCATTTCATTCAGACGGAGACTCTGTATATGTTGTAGTCATTGTATATTCAGTAGTTGCCCATGACACTCGTGACACTAGTTCCTGGCACACACGCTTAGTGCATTTATATTTTTGGGGTTTTGGGATGTATATCCATGTGTATGTTATATCTCGGCTTTGTGTCTACTATGACTTACTTTCTCTCAAGGCTAGTATCATGTTAGTTGGTATAACTGGTAATCTCTGACTTGTTTAATTAGATGGGAAGGGTAGCACTGGGTGTAGTTTGCGTTGGCTTGCCTAACCCCGTCGTTGGGAGCCATCACGACTCGGATTAGGATTCTGGGCCGTGACAATGATGTTGAACTGCCCGAGGGGTACAAACCTCCTAAGTTCGAGATGTTTGATGGTACTGGTGACCCGAGAGTCCATCTGAGGACTTACTGCGACAAATTGGTCGGCGTGGGAAAAGATGAAAGGATCCGCATGAAACTCTTCATGAGGAGTTTGAAAGGTGATGCACTATCCTGGTACATCAATCAGGATCCAAAGAAATGGATCAATTGGGTGAATATGGCTACGGACTTCATGGATAGATTCAGATTCAATACGGAGAATGCACCGGATGTGTCTTACATCCAGAACTTGAAGAAGAAACCAACTGAGACTTTCTGCGAGTATGCTACTCGTTGGAGGTCAGAGGCTGCCAAGGTCAGACCAGCCTTGGAAGAACAAATGAAGAAATGTTTTGTGCGCGCTCAGGATCCTCAGTACTATGAGCGGCTGATGATGGTCGAAGGGCACAAGTTTTCTTATATCATCAAGTTGAGAGAGCGAATCGAGGAAGGCATCAAAAACGGTATGGTTACTAACTTTGAAGCCTTACACGCTACCAATAAAGCTCTGCAATCCGGTGGTGTGTCCAAGAAAAGGGATGTAGGAGCCGTGATGGTGGCACAGCAAGACAAGTCCCCTCCCAAATACCAAGTATACCCCGCACCTTCCTTCACTTACCAACCAGCTCCAAGTTACCAATCTCCTTCACCTCAATACCAGACAACCTCACCCGCCTACCAAACTCCACCATCCACATATCAGCCTACCTCGCCCAGATACTCACAACCAGGTCCCGTCTATAATGACTACATTTCTCAATCTTCTCACTATCAATCACCACCTAACAGCCAAAACTTCCCAAGATCTCGTCCAAACTTCGACCGTCGTCCACCAAAACAATATACTACCATAGCTGAACCCATTGACCAATTATATGAAAAGCTTAAAGCCGCCGATTATGTAACACCCATCCTCGCTGTCATCCCTGAGAACCCATCTCAGTGGGTCAACCTAAACAAAACATGTGCTTACCACTCCGGCATGAAGGGACACACCATCGAGGAATGTCGTCCCTGAAAGACAAGATACAAAACCTCATAGATAACAAGATCATCGTAACCAAGGACCCTGCTCCTAATGTTCGCAATAATCCGCTGCCCGACCATAAAGGCAGTGTCTACATGATTAAGGTTGAAGATGATTGAGATCCTGATGGATCAATTAGACTAATTGCCGAGGGTGATCCAAGAAGCCTGCGATTACTCTTTATCCGATCGTGGTCCAGATGCAGCCGTCTGAGGAAGTTGAGGTAAACATGTCCATTCCACTTGAGTTTGAATCAAGGCCACCCGCCGAGAGAAATGCCTCAGGACCGATCGAAGTCGAGTTTGTGCGACCGCTCGAAGTTGCAATCCGTCCATCTATAACATATACTCCGGCTGGAATAAGAATGACCACACCTATTCTAGTGGCAATGTCAACAACAACACCCTTTTACTCAGACGCTATTCCGTGGGACTATACCGCTGAAGCAAATAGGAAAGGTAAAGGCAAGTCTGAAGAAGCCATCATTGCACAGGGTATGACAAGAACTGGCAGAGTTTATACCCCCGAACATTTGGCCGAGTCTAGAAAACAGGTCAATAACCGTCAACCCATCATTGAAACAGGTTCAGACGATCAGTGGAGAAAGATATAAGCCAAGGAATACTCAATCCTCGACCAGTTGAACAAAATGCCAGCTCATATATCCTTCCTCGCCCTGTTACAAAATTCTGAAACTCATAGGAGTGCTTTGCTAAGGGTGCCAGACAATATCTCCAGTGGGGAAATGGCCGACATGGTGGACCAGATACTGGAAAGTCACAAGATCACTTTCCACGAAGATGAGCTACCACCCGAGGGGCTAAGGCATAATAGAGCACTACACAACACCGTACAATGTGAGGATCCTTTCATCACAAGGATCCTAATTGATGGGGGTTCCAGTCTCAACATTTGTCCGCTGGTCACACTCAAGAGATTGGTCAAGAGTCTACATGAGATAAAGGAGGGAGAGATCAACGTAAAAGCCTTCGATGGTTCGCAGAGGTCCACCATGGGAGAAATCACCTTATGCTTACAGATGGGACTAACTTGGTTCGATGTAGATAAGTGATAGATGTGCCTGCGTCCTACAACTTACTATTGGGACGACCTTGGATCCACGCGGCTGGGGCCGTTGCATCAACCCTACATCAAGATGTGAAATTCAAATGGAATCACCAAGAGGTAATCATTCATGGCGACGCTAGCAACCATATCTACGGTCGCCAGACCTTTTCAGTCATCGATGGAAGGAGGAAGTTGGGCGGAGAAATCTATCACAACATAGAACGTGTTAACGCCATTGACAAAGACAAGTGGTGGGGCAGTAAGTCCGATAGCATATTGAACTGGAAAGGGTACGAGCCGGGTAAAGGGGTCGGCAAGCATCTTCAAGGAATAACAAAGCCAATAACACTCAAGAAGCACGATACTACTTTTGGTCTAGGGTAAGAGTACACTTGGAAGGAGTTCAAGGACTGGTCGCCACCATGGTGCTACCCATTGGAGCAGCTAATACCCCGCATAGAGCAGAGTTTCCAGCCAGCTGACATCATATATGGTACAGACGAAGAGGAAGCGCTAGCGACAATAAGGGATTTATTTCTGGATGATGAGGATATGGACTGCTGTGTCATTCTTGAAGAGAAGAGGGAGGAAGGCCCTTCCATACAAGTCGTGAGCAAGGGATCACATCTCAACAATTGGTCCGTCAGGACAACAAAAGCCCGTCGAGCCACGGGGTAGCAAGGCTAACAAAACAAGCATTATTTACAGTTTATTTATTTAAAGAATATTTCTTCTCGCATTTTAATTCTTGCAAGAAAGAGCTCCCATGTTCAAACAATTATTCAATTTATCAAAGCATTTCCAGTTTCTTTATAAATCCTATATTTACTTGCTATTGTTTTCCTCCCCATTACTTTATTTTACACAGCATTACTATTACTTATCTTGATGAACCAACGACTGTGACCTGCAACGAGGCAACGCAACAAATGGATTCCGATTCAGACGAGGATGATATACCTGAGGATATTATTAAAGAGGTCGAGAACTTTGAGAACAAACCTAAGTCTAATTTGGATGAGACTGAGGTCGTCAACCTGGGAAACGCAGAGACCGTCAAAGAAATACGCATCAGCATTCATCTGTCGCTGTCAGAAAAGGAGGAATATACAGAATTCTTAAGGGAATATGAGGACGTATTCGCCTGGTCATATAACGACATGACTGGCCTCAGTACATCTATTGTGGCCCACAGACTGCCAACCAATCCAACATGCCCACCAATGAAGCAAAAGCTCGGGAAATTCAAACCAGACATGAGCTTGAAAATCAAAGAGGAGGTCACTAAACAGATCAACGTTGGGGTTCTCCGGGTGGTCTAATATCCTACATGGTTAGCCAACATTGTGCCTGTACCAATGAAAGATGGGAAGGTAAGAGTCTGTGTCGACTACCAGGATCTTAACCGGGCCAGTCCGAAAGACAATTTCCCCTTGACAAACATACACATCTTAATTGACAATTGTGCCAAGCACGAGCTGCAGTCCTTTGTAGAGTGTTTTGCTGGTTACCATCAGATTTGGATGGATGAGGAAGATGCTGAGAAAAAGGCATTCATTACGCTGTGGGGAGTGTATTGCTACAAGATGACGCCATTCGGTCTGAAGATTCCAGGGCCATTTACATGAGGGCCATGACTACTATATTCCATGATATGATTCACAAAGAGATCGAGGTATATGTAGACGACGTCATCATTAAATCAAAGAAAGCTACTGATCACATGGAAGATCTGAGAAAGTTTTTCAACAGGTTAAGAAGATACAATCTGAAACTTAACCCTGCAAAGTGTGCATTCGGGGTTCCTGCTGGGAAATTACTGGGGTTCATTGTAAGCCGCCGGGGAATAGAATTGGATCTATCCAAAGTCAAGGCCATTCAGGAATTGCAACCGCCGAAGAACAACAAGGATGTTATGAGTTTCCTGGGGAGACTTAATTACATCAGTCGATTCATAGCACAATCTACAGTCATTTGTGAACCGATCTTCAAGATGCTAAAGAAGGATGCCGCAAATAAGTGGATTGAGGATTGTCAAAAAGCCTTCGACAGAATCAAAGAGTACCTCTCAACACCACCAGTGTTGGTACCCCCAGAGCCGGGTAAACCCCTATTACTCTACCTGGTCGTATTAGATGGAGCTTTCAGTTGCGTTCTCGGGCAACATGACGAAACAGGGAGGAAAGAACAAGCAATTTACTACCTCAGCAAAAAGTTCACTCCGTAGAGGCCCGGTATTCTCTATTAGAGCGCAACTGTTGTGCTTTGACTTGGGTCGCACAGAAGCTGAGGCATTATTTCTGTTCCTACACAACATACCTCATATCAAGGAAGGATCCGCTCAACTACATCTTTCAGAAACCCATGCCCACTGGCAAGCTGGCTAAATGGAAGATCCTGTTAAGTGAGTTTGACATCATTTACATAACTCAGAAGGCAGTCAAGGGACAAGCATTAACTGATCATCTTGCTGAAAATCTTGTGGACGGAGAATACGAACCCTTGAAAATGTATTTCCCCGATGAGGAAGCATCATTCTTAGGAGAGGACATTGCAGAATCCTACGACGGTTGGAGGATGTTCTTTGATGGGGTCTCAAACTTCAAAGGCGTGGGTATTGGGCGGCCGAGAATTCCAAGATACTGCCATATCTACATCGTGTGCAGGAATTGTGAAGGAGGTTCACAAAAATTGAATTATGGCACGTTCCCAGAATCCAGAATGAGTTCGCCGACGCACTGGCCACCTTGTCATCTATGATCCAGCATCCAGATAAGAACTTCATTGATCCTATCCTGGTGGGGATTAACAATCAGTCGGCCTACTACGCCCACATTGAAGAAGAAGCAAATGGAAAGCCTTGGTTTCATGACATTAAGAAGTACTTAGCAGAGGGAGAGTACCCAAAACTTGTAAACGCTACTCAAAAGAGCACTCTTCAAAGGTTATCAAACAACTTCTTTCACATCGGAGGAATCCTATGTAGGAGGACTCCCGATCTGGGTTTACTATGATGTGTCGAGGCAAAGGAAGCAACGAAGCTGTTGGAGGAAATACATGCTGGTACATGCGGTCCTCATATGAACAAGTTTGTTCTAACAAAGAAGATACTTTGGGCTAGTTATTTCTGGATGACCATGGAAACACACTGCATCCAATATGTCCACAAATGCCATCGATGTCAAATACACGGGGATATGATAAAGGTACCTCCCACCGAGCTTAATGAAACAAGCTCACCCTGGCCGTTCGCCGCTTGGGGCATGGATGTTATTGGACCAATCGAGCTTGCCACCTCCAACGGACACAGGTTCATTCTGGTTGCCATGGACTATTTCAACAAATAGGTCAAAGCAGCATCTTACAAAGCAGTTACTAAGAAAGTCGTTGTCGATTTTGTCCGTGACCGCATTGTTTGTCGGTTTGGAGTTCCAGAGTCAATCATCACCGATAATGGTTCCAATCTCAACAGTGATTTGATGAGATTAATATGTGAAACCTTCAAGATCAAGCACAATAATTCTACAACATACAGACCTCAAATGAATGGAGCCGTTGAGGCTGCCAACAAAAACATCAAGAAGATACTGAGAAAAATGATAGAGAAGAACAAGCAGTGGCGTGAGAAGCTGTCATTCACCTTACTGGGGTATCGCACCACGGTTCACACATCAACCGAGGCAACTCCTTACATGTTGGTATACGGTACGGAAGCCGTCATTCCTGCTGAAGTCGAAATTCCATCTTTGAGAATTATACAAGAAGCCAAGCTCAGCAACGCCGAATGGGTAAGAAGCCGCTATGAGCAATTGGCCCTCATAGACGGAAAGAGAATGAACGCGATTTGTCATGGTCAGCTATATCAGATTAGAATGACCGAGCCTTCAACAAGAAAGTCAAACCAAGACGATTCACACCGGGGCAGCTGGTGTTAAAGAAAATCTTTCCTCATCAAGACGAAGCAAAAGGGAAATTCTCTCCCAATTGGCAAGGCCGGTACATGGTTCACTGAGTGCTAACAAGAGGATCACTCATACTTGCAGAAATGGATGGAGAAATTTGGCCTAACCAATCAATTCAGACGTAGTCAAGCGCTATTATGTGTGATTGTTATGCTTCCATCAATGCTGTAAATTGAACTATGCCTGACTTGATTCCCGTTTAAGAGGGGATACGTAGGCATCCCTATGGGTTCGGTCATATTTTAATAAAATTTTTATTTTTCCCACGAATGGAAACTGGGGCAGAATTTTTAGGAGGGACCTCAAAATTCCGAAGCAAGTTCAGCCAAGCGCCGCACCAGTAACAGCTAGAAGCCTTCACCCATCAAATTGGGGCAAAATATTGAGGAAGACCCTCAAATCTTCACAGCAAGAGAGGGTTTAATGTCTCAAACCGCGTCATGATCGTCGGTTCATCCAAAGAATTTTTTTTTTATTATATGTTATATTTTTATAAAAACATGCATATTTATTTCTTAAAAAATAGCTTGTCTTAGCAACGCTACCCCTGTGGTAGAAACAAAGCCAGCATCATCAAGCAGACAGGCCGCTTCGAGCCAGCAAGGATACGAACTAACCCTCCCCCCTTACGGAACTCACGATATTTCTTTGGATGCAGGCACAAATATGGCAAAAGCCCAAGACCTCTCATTATCCCCACAAGACACATGTTTCTCAAGGATACTCTCTCGAACTCATCGCACATGCCAACACTTACTACTATCATCATTGCAAACGATACTTTATTCACAACAATTGTATCGCCACGCTTTATCACCAACTAAGAACTCTTACTATCGCTTTATTTTCTGTATTGCATAAGGCTACCATTCTGCCTTTCGAGACTAAGCTCTGTCTCCGTCTGCATGAGGTTAAGATCTACCTCCATCTGCATTCGCATTTGCATAAGGCTACCATTCTGCCTTTCGAGACTAAGCTCTGTCTCCGTCTGCATGAGGTTAAGATCTACCTCCATCTGCATTCGCATTTGCATAAAGCTACCATTCTGCCTTCTGAGACTAAGCTCTGTCTTCGTCTGCATGAGGTTAAGCTCTACCTCCATCTGCATTCGCATTTGCATAAGGCTACCATTCTGCCTTCCGAGACTAAGCATTGTCTCTCTGCATGTTCTCACATTGCTTAAGGCTGCCTTTCTGCCTTCCGAGGTTAAGCTCTACCTCCATTTGCATTCGCATCCGCATAAGGCTACCATTCTTCCTTCCGAGATTAAGCTCTGTCTCCGTCTTCCGAGGTTAAGCTCTACCTCCATCTGCATTTACTTCTTGCATAAGGCTACCTATACTGCCTTCCGAGGTTAAGCGCTACCTCCCCCCGCATTTTATTTCCTGCATTGCATAAGGCTATTATTCCACCTTCCCAGGTTCTACGCTACCTCTCTCCGCATCTTATTGCACTACGCTAAACTCCTTTCTACCTTTTCAAAGCAGTCACCTTATTTATGTATGCCTTCTTTCGGGCTAAGCTTTGCCCTCTTTCTGTTCGCAAATTGCAAGACTAAGCTCTGTCTTGCCAACATCATACTACTGCATTCTTCATAGGCTGAAATATCGCCAACTTGTCCAAAAGCGTCATCGTTCGGAGGCACCATCCTCATGGCCCGAGAACATCATTTCATAGGCTGCGGATTTATTCTTCAACTTGAATATCATTATTCAAAGGCATCATCGTTCATAGGCACCATCCTCATGGCTCGAGAACATCATTTCATAGCCTGCGAATCCCGCGCTGAGCGAGTCATGGCCTAGGACATCATGGTCTAAGGACATCATCTTAATGGTCCAAAGACAGCATTCATAAGTTCAACGGGAACTTGCATCATGTTTATATTATGCACAATATACGTTGTTCTCTATCTACAGGTAATCCGGACATAATAGCCAACCAGGCAGGAGCGGACCTCTCCAGTTCTTGGACGTCCCCGTAAGAACTTCCTACTCTTACCCTACCATGCACCTTGCGTCCGTTCTTATGAAACATCACCAGTATATTTTGCCGATGATTTCGGAACTACATACGGCCTAATTCCTGTAAAACCAGGGATATGTCGGCAGCTCAGAAACTAGGGTGCAGCCTAATTCTATCCCACAGTTTCATCTCGGTCAAAATTGGCCATCATATCTTTACCCGACAACTCTTTCATCCTTCCCGGGTAAAGAGGGGCAGCTGTTGACACCCAATTTTTCCTCAAATTATTTTCAAACTTGTGTATAAGCATTCAAAATCACTTTGCAATAATGAGCATTTTTCCTAATTTTTCCATATTTTTATCTAAATTGTTTCCCTATTTATTTAATATTGTATATTTTTATAATTCATAAATTGTGCTCTAAAAAACTTCAAAATTGTTTCCCAGCTCAGTATGTTATTTATAATAATTTTTTATCTATTAAAATCCAATTATTTCACGAATTAGTCAATTGGGTCTTATATTATTTCAATTACAATAATTTTGCAATTATAGTCCAATCGAGCATTGTGTATTATTTTAATTCGAAACTTATGCATTTTTTACACTTAATATTATTTAATTACTGTAATTCCGTCTATTTAAACTCAATTTCATTTTTGTACAATTATTGGTTGTTTATTTAATTATTTTATCTATTTTGGGTATTTAATATCTAGCCACTTGTATTTTAAAATCTAGCCTAATTAATACCCAACCCAAACCCAATTAAAATACCTAACCCAGATCCTAACCATACCCAGCCTAGTTTCGAATTAATCTGATCCGTTGATCAAATTAGTTCAATGGCCCATATACCCCTTACCATAATTAAACTCACCTAACCCCTCCCCCTCCGTTTCATTTTCCTTCGTGACAGTTCCTCTGTCTATCTCTCTATCTCTCTATCTCTCTCTATGACTTTCCAGAAGTCTCATTGACTTCGTCTTCTCCGACGGTCTCTGGTCATCTTCTCCGGTGGATTTTCACCGGAAACTTGGTTCTCCATCACCTTCTGGCCATCTACCTGCCTCTCACCTGCTCAGTGATACCCTGGGTTCTTTAGACGAGCCTGGAGAAGTCCACTCACCTCCTTTGGGCTTCATTCCATTTTTCGGCCTTTCCCCGAACGTTTGAGTAAATGTTACAGTCTCTCCGGCCTAAATCTATGTCGTTCATGAGGTTTGCCCTCTTTTCTGGGTTCCACGAAACCCTAATCTTCTATATCTCGGTTTTTCTTTTAAGATCCATTTTACATTTACGATATTATGAAGTTTCTCTATTGTTTTCTCCGGAAAATCTCATCTTTTTAAACAACTTAAAAACTAGGGTTCCTCGACCCATTTTCAAAACAGTTCTTCTTTCGATTTAGCTACCTATACTATGTTTATACGAGTATTTTGTGATTCCTTGTTGCCTTGAATATTATGGTATCCCTGTTTCCCATGAATGCTCCAAGTTTTCTTTGACTGTCCTATGTTTTGTTCATTAGAGTTTCTAATATCTGCTCGTATCATGTTTTACTTATTATTTTCTTTAGTTATTACTGAGTTCATGAGTGTCCTTAATTTCACATGTTTTACTACTAAGGTTTCTGACCTCTTGCCTGTGACTTATTCGATTCCTCACTGTTGCTACTATTTGAATCCTTGATTCTCTATAATTTCAACTTGTTAGGGTTCTGGATTTATTATTTTTGAACCCTGGATTCTTTGTAATTTGAGACCTTATTGATTGTTTACCTATTGATTTTATACTGCCTTTCTGTGTAAAAAATCCCCGGGCTTATGATGTTTTCCTTGAATACATGATTGTGTATTCCCTCTGTAATCCTGTACTAATTTTGAATTCTTTCCATATTCATGTAATTGTTTTCCTTAAGTCTTTTGGATTCCCTGTGATTGCAATTAAATCCGAGATCCCCTCAATTGATTTTCAAAACTGATACTCTGTCTTACTTTATAAATGTAATGTTATTTCAACTTTCCTTAATTATATACTATGTACTTGGCTTTATTTATGTATTATGTCATTTCCTTGTCCCAAATGAAGCAAAATCAGTCTTATGAATTGATTGCTTTTCCTTTTGAACTTGACTCCTTAATTGAAGGAGTCTAGTAATTTAATTGATACTAATTGGTTATTTCCATAATTATGCACCCTTTACCTATGTGACTACTCATTTTTCAAACTATATATACCCTGTCTTCTCTCTTTACACAGACACTCTAAACATACTCCTGATAACACAAACACACATAGACATCTACACTCTATACTACTCTCTTGTGCTCTTTCTTTCTGTATCTCTTTGCTCTATTTACTGCTCTCTATTCTTGCCTATTATTAGCCGGCTGCAAGCCAAGGCTAATAGTGCTATCATTTTTCTCTCTCCTGCTTTACTCTATCTTAACACTAGTATGTTCTATTTTAAGTTTACCACATCCTAAATAAATATGTTTCAATTTTGGTTAAGATTCTTGTTGTTTCTTTTGTGCTTTTACTTATGGTTCTATTACCTACCATGTAACTAGTATGTCTACTCTCTCTGTGATCTCTCTTCTTCTTATAGCGTATCATGACTCCTGTTTCCTCTCTATGATTCATTATGGCCTATGTGATCTTTTACTGCTTGTATACCTAGCATCTATTTATGTATGTTTCTTTATCAATTTCCTGGCTTCCAATGCACCTATAATACTTAGTATTCTCAGACTTGTATCTATAATATATGATAAACTCTTGGCATATCATACTCTGTGAAAATCTGTAACTTTGTGCGAAGGATTAATTACTACAAAGATGCTACTACCATTACTTGTCCCAATCCCTTTCCCCTATTTGTGTTTGCTTTCTTGAATTCTGCATACTTGTTGAGTTGTGACCATTCTACTGCTTTCTTTTCAAACTAATTTTACATAAAAGATCTTTATATAATTCTCTAAAGTCATGTTATTTCAAAACTCTTTTTCAAACTTAACTCTTTTTAACTACTCCTTCCCGCACTTCACACTACCCTTAGACCTTTAGGATCCACCCCCTCAGTGTGAGCATTGCCTAGGGACCTTGAGTTCCCTCCAAACTTTGACACACAGAGGCAGGTAATTCTACATTGCACCTATCTCAACTTTGGCAATTGCTGGGTGCTGGTTTTGGCCAGGGCCCTCACAAGGACATTTGGGATCTTTGCCGCCCCAGGCTATGTAAGGTTGTGAAGCTCGAAAGGGGTGAGGCTGGAAGGTTGGGCCTGCTTGAAGGCTCTCTATAGAATAACTTCTTATTTTTCTCTTTACAATTACTGTAATTCATTTGCTATGGTCTGTAATAATTTGTAAATAAACTATTGGGGCTGGATAGTGAATATGAGATGGAATTATGCATGTTTAGTGTAGTATGGGTAGAAATCACGACTTAGGCTTTATTTCCCTATGTGCGCAATAGTATCATGGTTAGGACATGCATACCATGTATTAAAAATCATGTTTAGGGTCTTCGTTTCAATATATCTATTATATTCACACCATTTGACACCATGTTCCTAGCATAACTAAACGAGTAACAAAAAGCTGTCATAATGTATTGCCCGTGCATTTTGTAAACATGACATATAGAAACCACGTCTTAAGGTGATACTTTGTGCATTAAATATCCTGCCCTTAGGACATTTTATTTGTCAGAACCTGAACGCCTAGTTAACATAATCTAATACTCTCATAAAATATGTTTAACCTACTTGAAACAATTTCCTGCAAACATGTATCTATTAAAATCAGAATCCAAATATGCATGTTCACTCTTTAAAATAAGTAGGCGATATATATGACGCCTAGGAAAACCTTAGGCCTAATATGTATTAAAATAAAATCAATCATGTTCTTCTAGATTAATCAGTTCCTTTAAACATTTTGAACCCTGTTGTTCCCACTTTTGTTTACCTCACTGAAGTTCATTTTACTCTCATTAAAACTCCTGCTATATTTTTAACAATCTTGAAGTTGTGCATCTATTTCCTTTTACTAAGTTTCACTGATTCTTGTCCTATTATAATTTCAAATTATTGGGATTTCAAAAGATGCCTCATTCTGCTCAAAATTGTGCCATTTCGAATCCTTGCTTTGTATGTCTTTCAAGTCACTATATTATGATACCATTTTACTACTTCTTTACTACAGTCCTTTGCAAATTGATAATTATTAATCTATGCTAAGCCACTGTATTTTAGTCCCTCATCCTTTAAAATTATTTCAAACCCATGCTTTAAGGACTTTCATCTATGTTTACTGAAAGCTTTAAATCACTGCATCTTTCCAAGTTTTACTGCTGCCTTTAGCTACTGTATATTTTGAAATCAACTATCAAAATTTAATCAAAGTTTATGTCTTCATTAAGTTTTCTAACCCAGATTCCTAGGATCTACTATTTTACTAAACTTCCTATTTTTGAACTCATGTCCTGAGAATTTAATTGTGTTTGAGACGTGCTACTTACATGTTTATGTATGGAGGGACCTGTGAGGCTTTCTTTGTCTATATATGTTCCCTTTTATGTGCAGTCCTACTTGTTTTGTATGTCTCCTAGTATTTTATCCTTTCAACCTAAGGGTACAGTCTAGTTCCTGCCTTGTAGGATTAGCAGTCCTAAACACCCTCCAGGACTTATAGGATGGGACGGGTAATAGCACGCAATAAGCATTCGTAACCAACACACGCATTTTTAACCTTTACGGGGTTGGGAGGGTAGAATACGGATATGATCACCGGTGCGATAACCACGTGTAGCCGCCTCTTCGAGGTATGACATACCAGGTATTGCACTGAAGTGATCCGTATTACTTTAAACCTAGGACAATTCTTTTCAAATGTTTATGATTTTCCAAAACCTTTAAAGATTTTCGTACTTGCTTTAAATTCCCTCATATATGAAACTTACTTGTTACTTGCTCACCGTCCAAATTCACAAAACTTATTGGCTAGGACCCACAGTTGTGGATCTTGAGGGGTGCCTAACACCTTCCCCTTGGGATAATTTCAAGCCCTTACCCAATATCTGGTAATGCGAACTAGTTCACGAGTTATCAACTCTAGGTGCCCTAACGCACCATAAAAATCTTTAGGTGGAGACTCTTCCTTAAACCTCTTCCTTTAAGGAGTTGTCCAAAATGTCATAAACCCGATCTCTCCGTACCTAACCCGTGTGATAGAAAAAGGGGGCGCGACAGAGCCTACAATCATTTCTCAAGTCGAGCTACACTTAGAATTTCGCTTAGACAAACATTCAGGGAAAGTTCTAGACTTATTGCCACAGAACATGGACTCGCCATTCAATACCTCGCCTCTCAAGCTGCTGGATTGTTAAAAAGAACAGAGTTGAGACCCACAACAACCCTATCTAATATTCAAAATCACAAATGGCCCAAGGAAGCCACTCGATGATTTTTTTAGTTAACTCAGGACTGGCCAGCTTGATGACAACCGGCTCTTCAGACTGGCCAGCTGCTGCCTCTGGTCTCTCATGCCCTGCTGCATCTGCTGCTGGGGCTGTCTCCTCCATGAGCAGGTCCAGTGGGATATATCCAGCAGAGGCAATCTTCTCTACCTCCTTGCTCAGCTTCTCCACTGACTCTTTTGACACCTGAGTCTTCCTTATCTTTTTCACATGCTTCCCCAAATATTTGATAATATTACCATGAGCCTCAAGAGTTTCCCGAATCTTCTTATGTTAATCTAGAATAATCTTCTAGTTGTCCAGAATCATCTTCAATGAGTCCTCCACTGATGAAGGTACCTGAAGCTGTGATGGGGCTGAAGACTATGCTGCTACTGCACTGGATAGGATAGTCAACTTTGTGGTAGCTGCCTACATCCAGTTGTTGAGGCTGGATAGTGTCTGTGAAACCTGAAGTAGTTTGAGGGTAGGTGGAACATGAAGGTACATATAATGGCACTGATATGGATGGCCTAGATGATGGGGGAGGCATGGCAGCTGAAGAACCGGCTGCTATGGAAGGCTCTGATGCGGTGGCCACTACCCTTGGCTCTTCAGACTAGCCAGTGCAGGTAGTGGCTTGATGTCACGACGCAAACCGAAGGGCCGCGACGGGCACTTGGTGCCTTACTCAACCGAGTACCAATGTAATTTATCTTTATTATCGTACTATCATTGGTAACTGGGCCAACATGGACACAAATCGTAATGCATAACTATAAGTGGGAAATCTCTATATCAATGACCCGTCTTTCATAAAACATGAATACATAAGGGTCGTCAAGGCCTCTGACATACTGTACAAAATGAACCTCTGTCTAAAAACCCTCTAAGAGTTTTTTTACCTTAAATGGGACAGGGTACCGGCCCACCCATAAGTCTGTAGCAAAATTCTAACACGATGACTTATAGACTTGGCTGCACTCCGAATGAGGTGGAGTATTAATGATCCTTCGTTGATGCTAATCTCGTCTATTATGAGGGTTCGTCAAACTGATTGTTTATACATGCAGGCATGAATGCAGCATCCCCAACAAAATGACGTCAGTACAAATAATGTACCGGGTATGTAAGGCACATAAATGCGTATAAAAAAGACATAGAAGAAACATGGAATAAATGACTCAACCTGTAAGTCTGGATAACTCTGTAAATCATGAAATACTTATAGTGTCATACATATGCATATGAATGTCCTGTCGAGCATAGGTACATGTGTTCATAATATCATGCCTCTGAGGGCATCCCATCATATCATCTCGACCATTGTGGGCAAAATCATCTAAGTATATACCAAGTGATAAGGTGGTAGTGCGTATATAATGTCGTAACCTTTTCCCATATCATATATACATATAATATACATATATACGCGTATATAACGCCATCTGATCATGGGTCAATGTACAAGTAAATGAATGCAATACATGAGAAGTACTCAATAAAATCTTTCGGAACGTGATAAGACCATTATGCCTTTGAGTAATATCATGAAGCAAACATTTTCAACTTACGTATTTTTCTGAGACTAACAGAAGTGTAATAATATGACACGTGGGAATTCAAGAAGAAAGTCACCTCTAATACTTCTATGAATAGAGTCATTTATGGAAGTTGTGAATTTTCTCATTTCGTTTATGTCGTATAGATCATACCAAAAGGAAAGAAGGGATAGACTTAACTACCTGCGTCAATTCTCTGGAAAATCGCTTTAACACACGTCAATTGCGACAAATCGCGTAACTACGGATCGAAGTAAGGTAAAATATGTATGATATTCTTGAGAAAGATTGAACCGTACTTCCTTAGAATCGCAAGTCCCACATTGCTATAGTATTAAGTCGTCTCGTATGAATTTTGTTGAAGAAATTTGCCATAACAAATTCGTATGATATCCTTCTTAAATGAATTTGATCATAATCTTTCATGAGTTTTCTTGCTGAAGCTCATACATTATTTAGAAGATGTAAGTATCTTCATTTTGTGAATTAAAAAAAGCTTCTAAGCCTTGCAACATGGAGTATTAAAGAAGCATCTCCATTTTTATGAATTGTTGTAGTTTTCCATTGTTTTGTAGAGATACAAAATGAATTAGAATGGTTTTAAGTCATCGAAACTTAGAAATAGCTGCAAATATTTTAATGTTCAGGGTTAGAGAGATGTGAGAGCCTCTCTCTCTAAAAACCTACACTACCTTCATTCAATTTGTTGTAACAATACATAAACACACAGGAAAATGACAAACACTTTCACAGTGTGATCCAAACGACACCATCAACGAACCCCCTGACATCGGCACTATGCAACTAGATGATACAAGTCAATCTACACCACCAAAAACGTTTCTACAAACTCTACTATCAAACGACCACACACTCACTACTACAACAATACAACAGTGTGTGGAACACAATTTTGACCTAGCAGATGAGAGTCTCAACGGTGGCCAAGATGAGGATATCTCCATCCCCATCACCACTGAAGACAAGTGTCGCCTATATACACCATGGAAATACTCTGTTATAGTCAAGGTATTTGGTAGAAATATCACACACCAAATCCTACATGCTAAACTAATCACGTTATGGAATACAACTAAGGACCTTCCACTAATTGACCTAGGCTCGAATTTTTTCCTAATAAAATTCCAAAAGGGGGAAAATATGACGAAGGCTTTGCATGGAGGTCCATGGTTTCTGTTGAACCATTTCATATCTGTTCGAAAATGGGAACCTAAATTCATTACATCGTCTACACAACTCACCTACTTAGCGATATGGGTTAGACTAACAGAACTACCAACAGAATTTTATGATGAACAAATTCTACACAAGGCCGGTTCTAAAATGGGACTGCTACTAAAGGTGGATGCCTACACATCCTCTACCACTAGGGGAACGTTTGCGAGAATCTGTATTGAATTACCCTTAGAAAGACCACTGAAAGAACACTTTCACATCGACCATCATAACCAAGTACTACTATATGAGGGCCTTTATCTGTTATCTACAAAGTGTGGCAATTTAGGCCATGAACCTTCCAACAGGTCCTTCATATCACAACAAACCTTGGAGGAAAACAAATACTCAAACCTTACCAAACACTCAAGCCAATAATACAGCTCAAAACTATGAATGGAAAACATTCCACTTTCCTAGGAAGTCTTTGGCAAGGAGCAACGTGAATCCTCACCCAGGGTACAACATGGCGGTGACAAAGGAAGGACAACCACCCACAGGTAAGTTCCTTAACTCTATTGGGCCTGGTCCTTCTCAGGCCCAACAATCAACAAATAATTCTAACCATTATAATAGGCCTAACAAACAATTTGGGGCACTTATGAATTCGATAACTACTCTAACAACCTAATGGACCCGCCTATAAATTATAACTCAAACCCAATAAGAGATGGCCCAATTAGGACTACCTCATCTAACATGACTAAAGACAAAGTCCTGAATAGTGCTCTCATCAGATAGAACCTAAGCCACCCCCCAAAAAATATCATATTTAATTATACTACTACCAACCCATCAATTCCTACTCACCTATTAGGTGTTACTCATCAGTCCACACCAAAACACACACACACACGACACCTAAGGAAATCAATTCAGCCAACAAGCCTTTGGACAATAAGGGCCAATCACTAGTACACAAGCCCACTAATTCACATGACACTACTATACCAAATGGGATACACGTTAGCAGCTGCAAAACCAATTTGCATGCTACAGTTACCTACGACCACTCTAGCCATTCCCTTTTCCCATGCACACAAATCATTACCTTCCATGTGATCTTCAATCACACCACTCTGAAAAGATGGAATCCACTCCATCAACTCCATCATCGGAAATACAACCTACTTCTACATATTCCACAACTCCATTTGACCAAAAATCTTTACTGCTCTATTCACCACCAAATAACCATGCAAAGGCCAACCTTTCCACCAAATGCCAACAAAATAAATAGGAGGAATCTAGAAAACAACAAACTATTCCACCTTCCCAGATTAGCAATGCAAGGACCTCAACCCCCACATATGAACACGCCTCTAGTATACACGTCCCAACAGGACACAATGGATCTACCTCTTCAATCGTGGCTAGATATGGGATTTCAAGGATATGATTCGGTATTCACGATGGAAATCAACAACCAGGAGGTTACACTGCTCCTTTAGAATCCATCTCACCTACACGAAATAGTGACAGATGGGATAGGGTTAGGGATGGATGCTTTTGCGCATAATCAATGGTACACCACTTAAACACCATTTCTACTGGAGCAACATGCTTCAACATCAAACCCACCTCAGTGGACATATCCCATGCAACCTCCAACTCCAACTCTCAACTCAACGACAAGCCTTCTTCCTTTTTATCCTCCACATCACATGGGGCAGATTTATGCACCATGGTTCTAGAAACTCACCTCCTTCAATACTCTGTCCCCCTACTCAACTCCCAGTAGACCATTCGATCCACTAACACCACCAAACAGCCATCATCCCCACCACCTCCATCTCCATACGAACTAGATATAGAAACAAGGCAGGAATTGGCTCAGATCCTATCAGAGCTTTGGGAGACGAGAACAAAATTTCTATGGCTAAAAGGCATCCAGTTTTACAACCTCAAGGAACAATACGAAAAAAATTCATTCTAAAATGTCCACCAGAAATGATCAAATGTAGTTTCTACTTTCGTGTAACCACAAATCGAGAGGCAGTAAAGTACTCAATGGTGATCATTTCGATACTCCCTCAATCTCCACCAACAGTGGACATGCAAAGACATCAGACAACAATAGCTGCAACTCCTCTAACCCTAGCTCACCAGTCACTACACCCTCAGTTAATATCATGAATCTTCTAATTTGGAATTGTAGGGGTTCTCACAATCCGGAGTTTAGACGTCACTTTAGGTCCTTATTAGATAATCATAGGCCAGTACTTGCAAAAATTCTGGAAACACAAATGCACGATCATGAAAGACTTCGTGAAGACTTCAACTTCACCAACATAGCTCAGGTGTCTGCAAATGGCCTCATCGGAGAGCTGGTGGTGCTATGGAATGAAGCCCTAATCAACGTGAAGGAGCTAAGGATGTCTGAACAAGAGATTCACTGCCTTGTCCAGGTATGTCCTAATAAACCTAAATGGCTCCTTTCTGCAATATATGTTAGCATTGTTTCGCAATTACGTACAAATCTTTGGGATAGCTTAATGAACATGCATGACGCCTTTAACATGCCCAGGCTAATCGGGGGAGACTTTAATGATATACTATATTCAAGTAAAAAATTGGGAGTTTTCCCAATTAGGGTTAACATATTGGATAAATTTGCAAAATGTATTAACTACTGTAAGTTAATTGACTTAGGGTTCAGAATGAGTCAATTTACTAGGACTAATAAACGTAAAAATGGTCACGCGATTGTTGAACGTCTTGATCTTTTTTTGACTAATTATGAATGTATTAATATGTACCCAGATGCTACAATACAACACTTACCTAGGACATATTTTTATCACTTCCTACTACTTATAACTCTGGAGGCCAAAATTCATAGGGCTATAAATTTTTTTAGGTTTGAACCTATGTGGGTATCTCATCCACAGTTTTTCCAGTTAGTAAACCAAACGTGGTCAGGGAACCAACCATTACTGGAATAGTATGGTCTTTGATAACATTTTTGTGCGCAAAAGGAAATTGCTAGTACGGTTAGCAGGAATTCAATCATCCTTCCATTATCCAACTAGTACCTACCTAAAAAATTTAAAAATTCAATTGACAAATGAGTTTAGCAATATACTTCGGATAGAAGAGGACTTTTGGAAGCTATGTCTAGGCCAATGTGGCTAAATGATGGTGATGCTAACACAAATTTTTTCCATATGTCTACCTTGCATAGGCGTAGGAAAAATAGGATAACATCGCTACAGGATTCAGTGAGAAATTGGTGTTATGACCAAAAAGATATTAGAAACATCATTCAAATTATTACATAAATCTTTTCACTACTGAACAAATTCATTCTCATCACTTGACTGGGGAAATACATAATTGCCCTATGAATAGGCACGACTCAATTACTTTAGATGAGCCACCTAGAGACTCTGAAATAACCCTAGTTTTACATAGCTTTCAACCTTATAAGGCACCTGGGCCAGATGGGTTACACCCATTCTTTTATAAAAAATATTGGCATGTGCTAGGTAATAAAGTCAAGGAATTTTGTCATAAAATTTCAATTCTAAGACAATCCCTCTGTCTCTAAATCAAACTTGTATCTGGCTAATTCCTAAGGTCAAACACGCTCAGACTATTCAACAATACAGACCAATAAGCCTATGTAACACTACTTGCAAACCTATAACAAAAATTATTGTGAATAGGCTTAAGCATGTACTTACCTCAATAATAGGACCAACACAAACTAGCTTCCAACAGGGTAAACGTGTCCTTCATAATTCCATAATAGTGCAAGAGGTCTTAAATCACTTTGCCAATATGAAATGAAAGGTTGGTTGCATGCTATTAAAACTAGATTTAGAAAAGGCTTTTGACAGAGTGGAATGGTCGTTTATTAGGAATACACTCATTTACTTAGGCATTCATAAGGCTATGATTAAATTAATAATGTCTTGTGTTACCAATACTTCTACCTCTATTCTCCTTAATGAGTCAGGTACACCCTACTTTACCCCTACAAGAGGTATTAGACAAGGAGATCCTTTGTCACCGTACTTATTTATTATGTGTATGAAAATATTCTCATGATGCATTAACCTATCTGTAGAATACTTACAATGGCAACCTATTAATATTACAAAAAGGGGACCCAACCTATCCCACTTCTTTTTTGCGGATGATATCTTTCTATTCTCCAAAACAACTCCTAAAAGTTATTACGCTGTTATTGATGTTATAAATCACTTTACAAAATTTTCAGGACAGAAAATCAACTTTGAAAAATCAAAGAAACGATAAAAATTTGGCCCTAAGTTTTTTCATAATCAATGAAGGAATAAGCTTTGGTAAATACTTAGGGTTCCCAATTTTCCATACACAGCCAAAGAAAGCTGATTTGCAATTCATACTGGATACTTTTAGATTTAGATTAGCCGGGTGGAAGATTAATTTCTTAACAATGGCAGTCGAGCTACCCTAATTAAGTCTACATTAACCAATTTACCTAACTATGTTATGCAATATATCCACATTCCAACATCAATCATTAATAAAATGGAACAGTATCAACATAATTTCCTATGGGGAACAACTACAAAAAATAAATTACATCTCTTAAAAGGGAATAAAATTGCTAAGCCTCGCAAGGTAGTAGGATTGGGTATCCAATGTATTAGACAAAAAAATGATGCCTTAATGGCATGCCTAGCATGGAGGGCCTTTCACTCACCTCAAACTTTATGGGCGAAGACATTAATTCAGAAATTCAATAAAAAATCGCCCTCCACATGTTACTCCGCTACTTGGTGTAATATTCTCAAGGGTTGGGAAAATTGCCAACTAAGGTTACAATGGCATATAGGAACAGGCGCAAATATTAACTTTTGGACTGATTGTTGGATAAAAAATGGTACAACTATGTGCACGCTAATCAGTGGCCCGTTGACACCAAAAACGCAAAATCTCAAAGTAAGCTCAATTCATAATAACAATGGCTGGAATTGGGACTTGGTTCCATTTGAGCTTACAACTGACATTAAAAGTACTATATCCAATCAATATATTTCTACTCACAGTAATAAAGCTGACAAGATCTATTGGGGTCTAACTAGTCATGGAAAATTTACTGTTAAATTAATGTACACACAACTGGAAAACAAGATCGATAATGATCACACTACAAACTAAAACATTGGATGGATGTGGAACTTACCCATCCATCCAAAACTCAAATATTTCATTTGACTACTTAACCATAATAGAGTACCGACTTTGAAACATCTTCAATATCGAAATATAATAACAAATGGGACATGCACTTACTACCACCAAGAGGAGGAATGAAATAGTCACCTTTTTTTTGAATGCCAAAACGCCAAAACATACTGGAAAAATATAGGAATGGAACAACATATCCTCAACTGAACTAACTACAATACTCCGAATGGATGGCTCAAACCCTTAATTAATTACAACCTAAGAAAATTCCCTCACAAAGTTAATCTGATGACTTACTTGTCACTAAATCTTTGGAACATCTGGATCACTAGAAACAAAAATGTTTATAAAGCTCTTAATAAACAAGTCAGTATACACTCTACTACCCAACTGACAATGAAATTATGTTATCTAACGGCACCAACACGCCAACCACAATGTCGTGTGAAGGTACCTCTAAAATGGATACCACCGAAACCCAATATATACAAACTTAATGTCGATGGGGAAAGAAATGCTTCTAATAAAAATGGAATTGGAAGAATAATTACAAACCAAAACGGGGAATGGATAAAAGGTTTTTCAGGAAACATACCCCAATAATCTATTATGGAAACGAAATTATATGCATTACTACAAGAGCTTTTACTAGCCAAAAGGAATAACCTCGTCCCAATCCAAGTGAAATTGGACGCCAAGGAGGTAATCACATTACTGCATGGGGATAATCACATTACTACATGGGGACGCCATGATCCAACAGTCAGTCATGCGTACAGAGAACAAAATAGATTAGCAGATAAAGTAGCAAGCTCGAGAAGTTTTTTGGAAGGAAGCTATAACTTCCAGGGTTTTTATCAACCACCACCTTTTGCAATAGAATTTGGGCAACTGATAAACATGTCTATCAACTTTGTGATCCATCCGGCTACCATATTTAGACCTATGTGAAGAAGAATCCACCTTAATCAACATAGAAGACTTTTGTTGTACTACTTCCATTAGAGATGCTACGAACAATATAGCCACTAGTAAATTCAAGTTGGTTGGTAATATGAATCCTATAACTAGTTGTACTACAAGTTGTAATCGGGTGAAATCCGGGCACCTATGTATATCTACGCGTGAGTTTAATTAATATATACTATCTATCTTTAGTACCCAAAAAAGTCTTTAGGTGAGGGCCCCACACTTTTGATGACTAAGCCAATAATCTTTCTACACTTGCCATCTTATAACATGGACTTTAAGAGTCATAAGTGGGCTGCCACGTTAAGGCTTATCCAAATCCTTAATTAATCATCCACTAATCCTTAATTAACTTGTTAATTCCTCCATTAACCAATACTTAAGTAATTATCCACATAATTAAGAATTATCTCAAATTACTTAAAATACTACTTACTTTTAACACACCATATACACCTTACTATCATGGTCATGTGGTACCTTGTATGGCACTAGTTCATAAATACCGGGTATTATATCTCGGACCGTATTTTATACCAAATTTTCAAACTTCGACGAAACTCATTTTCTTCGATTCGCGTACCCTCTCACATTCACAAATTTACTTATCACTTGTTTGAAATAGAATAATACTTATAATCTCCAAATAATCTTGTCCTTGAACTGATGTCAATTATTTTACAACACATTCAACATATAATACTACATGGTGTAACATTGTCATAATATAATATTGCGGGGCGTAACATCATCGTAATATAATACCGCGGAGCGTAACATCGACGTAATATTGCATGGCGTAACATCATCGTAATATAATACTGCGAGACGTAATATCATCGTAATATAATATTGTGAGGCATAACATCATTCCCCCCTTTAGAACATTCATCCATGAATGTTTATTGATGCACTTATCATTCTCATAACCCATAGTTCTTTGAATACATCCAAAGGACAGGGCATTCCCCCTTTAATCCTCTTTCTCACACCACGACTTGTAGTCGAAATCCTTCTAATCTCGTAACTGTTTCTACCTTCTATCATGCAGCCTGTACGACTCTAACTTTGTATGTGCGCCTATGGGACTCTTCTCTCCTCTTTCCTCCAGCTTTTAGCCAATCACTAGGCCTCACTTTGTGAACATATAAAAAATAATGTCAAGATGTCCCTTTGGGCGTCTATAGGTATACTGCATCTGAGTAGGCCATATTATACCATAACTCTTACTTCGGTTTATCGATACTGAGGTCTACTATCAAACTCTAGGTTACTCTTGTTGTTTATCCTATATATATAAATCTAAGTCCTTTAACGTTTCTTCATTATTGTTAATCTTATGACTGATGGCCTAATATCATCTCATACTTTGTAACTTTTATCCATCTATTATTGATTCACCTCGATGTTGATCTAAAATCTTCCACTGATAACTTGAAACTTCTTACGTAATACATTGACACTAGGGCTTATGTTGCATCGTGGAACATTTGAAGTGATATTCCTGATCCACCTAGGGGTGATATTGTACTTCCATAACCCTATTTCATATCATAGTCTTCCCAATGTGATTCTCCTTACGTGTGTATTTTAATCATGTACAATTCGTGAAATCATTACTTAATCGAAGGCCCAAATTTCATCCTTTATCTATCATAATTACATCCTTATCCTACTACCAGGACAACATTCCATCTCTCCTAAATGCTATTAGTCTTAGACTTCTTTGAGTTCATTCAGGCTATACTGAACTTTCTATAACTTAGAGAAACCATCAGCCCTCTTGTTTTCATGGCTTAATCCCGAGGAATTATCCCTTCTCGTAACCTTCTCACTCGCCCTCTCTTATCCTTAATCATGTTTTCCTAAAATCCCGTCGCCTTACCATACTTTAGATTGGGCTTACACCTATCTATTTATACTACTCGCAATCTTCCTTCACTTGCTTGAATCATAGATTACCTTATGTTATTCTGGAACATCAACCGAGACATCACATCATCTCTAACTCTTCTTTACTCTCTTAACTAGACCTCTCAATTCCTAGAAACTATAGGCTGGAAAATATGCCACTGGCGACGCCGCTATCATTCTTGGATACTTAATCCCAGTACTTCTAGCCTTCTATCCAATGTATGGACTATTCACAACCTTTTGCATTTGAGCATCTCGTACCTTTTTCACTGTTATCTTACTTACTTAAAATCTCGTATCACATCTTTTATATCTCTCATGAACTCCCTCCCATATAGGTATAATTCACATCCATAACTTGAAGCTCTATTATAATACTTGCACCTCTGGTGTATACATAATCCAATGGGAGCTTCATACTGACTTCTTATGAGGCCGGTACTCTTTTAACTGGCTTTATCGAGTGTCGTTATAGAATATGGTTGTTGTACTTTCTCTCTTGTACCTTTGATATTAAGAGCGGTCCTGGACAACCATTTTTTGAAAGAAATTATGCGATCGCAAAACCCATCGCAAAACAGGTTTTGCGACCCAAAACTCACCGCATAATGGTCCCCAAGGAACCCAATCACATGACCGTGTTTGTGGTGGCTATGCGGTCCGCAGAACACGTTTGCGACTGCATAAGCTGCCACATAACTTCCATACATAGGGCCACGTAGGGTTTCAGTATGCGATGACTCTGCGGATCTCAAACCACTCATGAGGGCCGAAAAGTCATCTTCTTCAAAGATCACACCCCCTTGAACAATTTATAACATCCCAATGCACGATTAACCCACTAATCACCCTCGTTGGCTCCTAACACACACATTTGGGAACTAAACACGAGCTAAGAAGCTCAAAATAATGGACAATATACAATGAATCAACAAGAAAGAAAGAGAAGTCACATACCATATATCGAACAAAGACGGAGATGAGAATTGGAGTTACGAGCACAATGAATTCCTAATCCTTGTTGTATGAGCCTTGTATGTGATTAAAATCTTTTTTTGGGTTTTCTTTTATTTCTTGTGTTGTTTATTTTGTGAGAGTAGTTAAGTGTTCGAGTGTAAGTGAGAGTGACGGTGTGCGAAGGGTTGGGAGCTTTTACATGGAATTTTTTCAATGGGCAAATGTCCTCATAACACGTTATGCGATCGCATAAGTGTTATGCGGTGAGTTTAGAGATGGTTCATTTACCTCCATTATGTGATGCACTATGCGGTCACATAATTGATATGCGGACCGCATATCTTGAACCCTCACCGCATATTTTTAGACCCAATTTCCTAAATTATCTAATTGTGTTTGCGACGACTATGGGGTTCGCAAAGTCATTATGCGACCGCAAAGCTGCCGCAAACCCCCTTGACTAACTTTTCTCAATCCTTGCACCCTGTTTCACGATATTTGGGTCTACCTACACTCTAACACACACGCCAAATTCCTCAATCTAATCTACATAAATAATTAAACACTACAAAAGAGTGTTACCGCACATGGGTTGCCTCCCAAAAAGCGCTTGATTTAACGTCGCGGCACGACGAAGTTTGTCCCTTTTGGGACTACTCAGTGGTGGGGGATGGACCATCCTTGAGAGCAAATTGCTCTACCAAGTGCTTGTCTGCTGTTGTGCCTAGGTAATGCTTAACCCACTATCCATTCACTTTGAATGTTCGAAGTCCGTCCTCCGACTGTAATTCAATAGCTCTGAAAGGGGACACATTCACAACCTTGAACGGGACAAACCATTTGGATTTGAGTTTGCTCGGAAATAACTTGAGTCTCAAGTTGAATAGCAAGACCAAGTCACCAGATTTGAACTCCCGCTTCAGGATCTTCTTGTCATGAAAAAACTTTATTCTTTCTTTGTACATGGCTGCACTCTCATATGCATGGAACCGAAATTCTTCCATCTCATTGAGTTGTGTCATTCTTAGATTAGCAGTTTCGGCCCAGTCAAGGTTCAACTTTTTCAAAGCCCTCATGGGTTTGTGTTCAAGATGCACGGGCAAATGAAACACCTTACCAAAGACTAGCCGGTATGGTGAAGTGCCAATAGGAGTCTTGAATGTTGTGCGATATGCCCACAACGCATCATCTAGCTTCCTTGACCAGTCAGTCCTGTTTGCATTTACAATTTTGGCTAGAATGTTTTAAATCCCCTTGTTGGAGACTTCAACTTGACCACTCGACTGAGGATGATAAGGTATGTCCACCTGGTGCTTGACGCCATACTTTTCGAGTAGCCCGGTGAAAGCCTTGTTGCAGAAATGAGACCCATCATCGTTGAGGATGGCCCTGGGAGTACCAAACCGTGTGAATATGTTTTTCCTTTAAAATATGGTCACACTCCTCACCTCATTTTTGGGCAAGGTGATTACCTAGACCCACTTGGATACATAGTCCACTGCCAGTAGGATATACTTCATGCCATAAGAACTCACAAAGGGACCCATGAAATCGATCCCCTACACATCGAAGATTTCAACCTCCATTACGAAATTCATAGGCATCTTTATGTGTTTTCGAAATTGATCCTTTCCTTTGACATTGATAACAAGCTTTGACCATTTGATTCACATCATGGTAGATCGATGGCCAATAGTAGCCACATTCAAGCACCTTTGTTGCCGTCCGGTTTCCTCTGTGATGACCCCTAACCGGTGAGTCATGGAAAGCCTTAAGAATTGGCATTACCGCATATTTCGGAACACACTGCCGAATGATGTTCTCGGTGCAAATACGAAACAAGAAGGGCTCCTCCCAATAGTATCGCCTACACTCCCGCAAGAACTTTTTCTTTTGATACGTTTCCAATCCATCGGGAATAAGGTCTCTAACCAAGTAGTTAGTATTATCGGCATACCAAGGAGCGGATGTGTCAGACTATGCCAATATGTGCTCATCTGGAAAAGGGTCATTGATTTCAAAGTTCCCATTTGGCCTTCCTTCTTGTTCAAGCCTAGACAGGTGATCATCAACTTGATTTTCTGTTCCTTTTCAATCCTTGACATCGAAGTCAAATTCTTGCAATAAAAGGACCCAACGAATCAACCTTGTCTTATCATCCCTCTTCGCCATAAGATAGCGAAGAGCAACATGATCAGTGTAGACTATCACCTTGGATCCCATAAAATAGGCCCAAAATTTCTCAAAGGCATAGACAATAGCAAGGAGTTCTTGCTCAGTCACAATATAATTCATTTGAGCACCATTGAGTGTCTTGATTGCATAGTAGATAGGATGATGGACTTTGTTATGCCGTTGACAAAGCACCGCCCCAATAGCTACACCACTAGCGTCACATATGAGTTCAAATGGAAGGGACCAATCTGGTGTGACAATAATAGGTTCCGTGGTGAGATTCTCTTTCAATTCCTCAAATGCCTTGAGACACTTCTCATCAAATACAAACTTGGCATCTTTTTCAAGTAGCTTGCACATGGGATTTGCAATTTTAGAGAAGTCCTTGATAAACGCCTATAGAAGTCGGCGTGCCCCAAAATATTTTGGACACTTTTCATTGAAGTTGGTGGAGGAATCTTGGAAATGATTTCAATCTTGGCTCGGTCAACCTCAATGCCTCGTCTAGAAATTTTGTTGCTCAAGACAATGCCCTCATCCACCATTAAGTGGCACTTCTCCTAGTTTAGCAAAAAATTTGTCTCCTTACACCTTTTGAGAACTTGTCTAAGGTTGTCAAGAAAATTATCAACATAATCACCCACTACCGAGAAGTCATCCATAAAACATTTCTAAGAAATCTTCCACCATGTCCGAGAAAATAGGCATCATGCACCATTGGAAGGTAGCCGGAGTGTTGCATAGCCCAAATGGCTTCCGGCTAAAAGCAAAGGTACCATATGGGCATGTGAAAGATGTTTTCTCTTGATCTTCCAATGCAATGTTGATTTTGTTATAGCCGGAATATCCATCCAAAAAGCAATAGAATGACCATTCCGCTTGCTGATCAAGCATTTGATCAATAAAAGGCATAAGGAAATGGTCTTTGCACGTGGCACTGTTAAACATCCGGTAATCCATACACACTCTACATATGGTTACAGTCCTTGTTGGGATGAGCTCGTTCTTCTCATTGTGGATCATTGTCATGCCTCCCTTCTTTGGCACACATTGCAGCTGGCTCACCCAAGAACTATCTGCGATGGGGTAGACTACCCCGACATCATACCACTTGATAATCTCCTTCTTTACCACCTCTTGCATAGATGGGTTCAATCTCCTTTGGTGATCTACACTAGGCTTACTTTCTTTCTCAAATTGGATTTTGTGCTCATACATTTTGGAAGGAATTCCTCGGATATTCGCTATTGTCCACCCAATGGCTTGGCGATGTTCCCTAAAGACATTCAATAAGTGACCTGCATGCACATCATTCAACAAAGAGGAAACGATTACAGGTGAAGTATCATTGGAGCCAAGAAATTTATACATCAAATATGTTTGAAGTGGCTTGAGTTCAAGTTGTGGCAGCTCAATAATTGACGAATTTGCAGGGGGAGTGGCTCTATTCTCCAAGTCAAGAGAGAGCTTCTTTGGTGCATAAGTGTTGGACCCACGTCCTTCTAGTGCATTCACCGCTTCCATGTACCCCTCCATGTCTTCACCATCAAAATTCACTAATATTGCCGCCAAGGCCTCACCTAGGAATTCTACTTCCATCTTCATCTCACTTGAATCCTCTAACTCATCAACAACATCAATGATTGAGATTCCTTCATATGCATGTGGAAACTTCATACCCTATCTTGCTTGAAAGGTGACCTCTTCATTTACTCTGAACTTGATTTCATTTCGTTCTGAAACCATAAGTGCTCTTCCGGTAGCAAGGAATGGACTCCACAATATGATAGGAATTTCTTTATCAACGACACAGTCAAGGATCACAAAGTCGGCCGAAAGGAGGAACTTTCCCATTTTCACTAAGACATCATCAACAATTGCCACTGGTCTCTTGATTGAACGATCGGCCATTTGCAATCTCATGCTTGTAGGTCTCGTCAAACTTAACCCCCCTTACTTGTAAATAACAAGAGGCATCAAGTTAATGCTAGCATCATTGTCACAAAGTTCCATTGCAGAATCTCGCAAGCCAATAGTACATGGGATGGTGAATTCTCCCTGGTATTCTTTCTTCTCGACGGTTGTTGTTGCAATAATGGAACTAACCCGATGGGTCACACTCATCACTTCATTTTTGGTGGATATTTTCTTAGTTATCAAGTTCTTTAAGTATTTAGCAAATCCCTACATCACTTGGAAGGCTTCCAAGATTGGAATGTTCACCGACAATTGCTTTAGAATGTCATAAAACTTCTCGAACTTGCTATCATCCACCCCCCTAACAAGTCTTTGAGGAAACGGAGGGGTAGGTCTTGGAATTGGTGCTAAAGCTTTTGGAGCCCCTTTCACTTTTTCCCTTACCTCATCATGGTGCTTTTCTTGGACATTCACTTCTTTGGGGAGCTTTTAAACTTCAACAACAATCGGCACTTCGACTTGTGCCTCAACCTCTTACTAACAATCATCAACTTCTACCACTTGTTCATTTTCTCCTTGAAGTACCTTCCCACTTCGTGTGTTGATTTCCATGCAGTGAGAAGTTGGACCAATCCTGTTACCTTTAGGGTTGGCAATTGTGTCACTTGGGAGTGTGCCCTTTAGCTTTGGATTTTGTTCTCTTGACAAATCTCGCATTTGCATTTCAATCTTTTGTATATAAGTGGTGTGTTACCCCACAAGTTCGGCCATGTGTTTCAATGTAGTATCGCCTCTTTCTTGATTTTGTAATATCTTTTCAAGCATGCCCTCTAAACTAGACTCACTCGAAGAACCTTCCTTATAATGCGAGGAGTTGGAGTATTTCCCCTTTGGTGGAACATATGATATTGAACTCCGGTTGGCATCGTTGTTGTTGTTGCTCCAAGTTCCTTGACTTGACCCACCTTGATCATTGCGCCAATTTTGATGGCCTTGCCCTTGCGGGTTTGGCCTCCATTGATTTTGTTGGCGATAAATCCCTTGAGAGTTATGGATTTAGTTCGCTTCCTCGCACTCCTGACTCACCATAGGTTGCATGTCTTCCACAACATTTACTTTCTTTGTCTGACTTGCCGTAAACATCTTGGTTAACACATTAATGTTTTTGAAAAGCCCAGAAATAAATATGCCTCTCTCTTGGTTGTCTTAGATCATATTGGTTAGAGAGGGAGAACCGTATGCAATTCCACCAGTGGTATCTTCAGAGTTCCAGGCTTGGTTGTGCTCGGCCATTTTGTCTAGAATCTGTGTAATCCTAGGAAATGTTTTGTCCATTAAAGATCCATCTGCCGCATTTTTAGCTATGGATTGGTTCAGTGGATCCATACCCATGTACAATTTCTCCAACAAAATTTTATCCGGAAAACCGTGATTTAGTGACCTCACTAAGTATAGCTTGAAACGGTCCCATGCCTCATGTAAGTGTTCCCATGGTAGTTGTTTGAAGAAGAAAATTTTATCTCTAAGTTCAAATTTCTTGCTCTATGGGAACCATTTGGAAAAGAAAGCACGGACGAGTTTAGGCCAAGAGTGTATAGAATGAGGAGGTAGATTTTGAATCAATTTTCTCACTTCTCCAGCCAATGAGGACTTGAATACCCACAGACACAGGGCATCAGCTGTCACATTGTTTTGTATATGCATTGCACACACACCCAAGAAGTTTCTAAGGTGTTGCGTTGGATGATCATATATAGAGTTTCTGAATTATCCTTTCGCCTTGAGCATTAGGATTAGCCCATGTTCTACCTTGAAGGTAGAAGCGTCAACTCGCGAAGGGACAATGGGGTTGGTTTCCTTAATATATTCCTTAATATCCACAAAGGGATTCTCTTCTTCCTCATAATCGTCCATGCTTACCTAGCACACTAAGAAAAGTGTGATGGAATAGAAAAATATGTAAAGTAAAGTGCACACTAATTAGTAATTTCAAAACCGTATTCCCCGACAACGGCGCCAAAATTTGATATGCTCAAAAACACCTTAATAAATAGTGTAAAGCGGTCGATGTCAAATATAATAACCCAACTAGGTAGGGGTCGAATCCCATAGGGAATAGGTGTAAAAAGATTACTTGAGTAGTGTGAAACTTAACTTAAATCGTAATTCTATTCCGTTAGCTAAAAGAGATTTTGTAATTGAGTAAAATGAAGACAAGTATAATGTTGTAAGGTTGTAATTAATTTGATTAACGAAACCAAGTATTTGTCCCCTTCAATGAAATGTAATGCTATCGGTGTTAATATGATATATTTCTAATGGAAGGTCCTTTTATATGCAAATGATTTCTAAATGACTACCGAATATTTTCCAATAGTTGGGTAGTAATTCCACTTTATGATTTTTCCAAATATAAAAGAGTATCAACTAAGAACAATCAATTTATGTCAAATAGAACCCACTTATTCCTAAGCGATTCTATTAAACAAGGTTTAAAGCCTTGAGTTTTTGATATTCACATCTACCAAACCCTAACCCACTTTTCCAAGTAAAGAAAGAGTAAAATTGCATTTGTTAATGTTTGCAACAACCAACAATAAATGAAGAATGAGAAATGAATAAATATCAACCAACCATTATATATATATATATTCAATAGTAAACACCCATTAACATTACACCCATTTAGGGTCCACAACCTTAGTATTTAAACTAGCCACTCATACTAAAATACAAAATAGAGCAATATTTAAAGTCATAATGCTTACAAAAGTGCAAGAATCTTTCTTTTAAAGCTTCCAAAAGAATGAATATTCAATGCCTTTTGATTGTAGTCTCTTTTTCAGACAAGATGACTCACAAAACCCTAATAAATCTATTTATAGTGGGCTAAAAGTCGGAGCCAAAATTGGACAAAATAGTCTCTGCAAACATCTTATGCGACCGCATATCCATCGCAAATCAGGTATGCGGTCCGCATAATCTCCCTTCATGTTGCATACGTGTAGGTACCCAGTTCCATGGTTCCATCGCATATCAGTTATGCAGTTCACATATCTGTTATGCGATCGCATTGTCCCATCGCAATCATGTCGAGAAGCTTCTTCTACTGGAATTATGTGGTCATTATGCGGCTCGCAAAAGTGTTATGCGACCGCATAATGGACCGCATATTCTTCTCTTGGTTTGGCCAAATAGTCTGCTCCAGTTTGCGATTGCCCGTTCATTTATGCGGTCCGCATGTTAATTATGTGGTCACATATCTGCAACATTTCAGCCTTTTGTGACTTTTTAACTTCTTTTCCATGTTTTGGGGTCTTCAAGCTCATGCACTACAAAACAATCAAACTTCATGAGAATTAACGAACAAATGCATTACAAACGAGCTAAAATCTAAGTAATTGGTATTAAATGTGCCTAAATTCTACGGCACATCACTTCCACATCCTCAAATCCGGCATATGAGTTCAGAGTGTGGCCATCAAATCGTATTTTCAATTTCCGGACCTTCGTCACCATTGTGCCCTTTTTTATGTGGGAAACATTTGCATAAAACTCCTTAACAAGGTATTCATTGGCATCCACCACTTTTCCGGTGAAATATTTCCATCCTTTTCTCTCCTCAAATTGTTGCAGGATATTTGGATTGTGAGAAAGTAAGTATCTTGTTATGAATTTGTCACTCAAGAGTGAGTGACCTTCGGAGCCACCATTCCTGGAACTTGGGCTTTCTAGACCTAGCCAAACCTCCCGCTTTAGTATCACCCCCTCTCCTGTCATCCGAGACCTCATCATCATCATCAATATTTATTGGGCAGTTGTTGAGGCAGGTGTTGTAGCAGGTGGGGATGATGGTTCTGATGCGTGATTACCTCCCACTGAGCCATTAGACGACCCAGAAGAGGAGGTAGGTTCATTGACCAAGCGGAATGGTTTCGATTGTGCCTCCGATTGAGGTTGTACAGATTCCCCCTCAGAAGTGTCACTAGATGAGAGGTATTCACATGTGTCTGAGGATTCCAGAGGAGGTCTAACGAGGGAAGTCTTTTTGCCTACTATCCTTTGGACTGATAAGGGCAAGGTTTGCTTTCCTTTACCTCGGCCTCAGGAGGATTCTGCCCTCCCTTTGGATGTGTCTCCTCTACCACGAAAATGCACCATTATTTGCAACATACAAGCAGTGAAAGTCAGGTTGAATTCAACATGCGGTTAAGGACTACAGATGAAATGAAAATTAGTGTTTCACAAATAGGGCATCGCGGTCCGCACAAAAGTGAGTGCGACCGCGAACTGCCCATTGCGGACCTTGTAAAAGTGAACACGGTTGCGAAGAGACCAGGCTCAGACTGCTAGTTCTTTGAAGTTGATCAACCGCGGACCGCATAAAAATGAACGCGATCGCGAATTCAAATTATTGAGTCTCTTAAGTTCTAATACGCGGACCGCAAAAAGTTGAGTGTGGCCGCGAAAGACAAACCGCAGTCCGCACGAAAGTAACCATGGCCGAGAACTCTAAGCAACTATCAATGCCTTGAAGCTAGGGTATCGCGGACCGCACAATTTTCTACACGACCGCATACCCTATCGAGGAGCGCACATAAGTGTGCGCGGCCGCGAAATTCAAATTAATTTGACATTGATGAACACTTGCTACTAGGGTTTTCACTAATTGTGCAAGAGTTATGGCAATTAAACATGCAAAGTTACTAACCTCATCCCCCATTATGCATACAACCACTAGCCATATGTTTCTAAGCAAAGTTTAAGCATTATTTTGACATTTTGGCATGAATCTAACCCTAACTAAAGAGGAAAATTAAAAACAAAAAGAAAAGAAAAGAAAAATATAAAATCAAATCATTGAAATGAACATACCAGTTGTGAAAAGTGGTCGGAAATCTACACTTGATGAGAATGGGATGAGATTGAAAGCAAGTAAAGGTGCACAGTGCTTTAGGTGTGTTTGAGAGGTAAGGGTTCGTAAAGTGTGAATAGTTCCAAAAAGGTGTATTTACACTCTAACTCCAATGGACTCACTGACTTACCTGAGTGAGGCCGCAAAATTTTGTTGCGGTCCGCAGTCTTTATCTTTTTTGTAGCTCAGCCTCGGACGAATGGGCGCGGTACGCAAAAAAGTGACAGTGGCCGCACAATTTGTGCGGTCCGTACAATTTTGAACGCGACTACAAAACTTAAGGAATTTTGACAAGCCAACTTTAGAGAGTTGGAATTTTGCCCATTTCAGCTGCGCGACCATGCACAGAAAGTGCGGCCGCGAAATGCTTGTGCGGTCCGCATAATTTTGGGCGGTCTGCGAAAATTCACCACTTAGCCAAATTTTTTCTTGTCAATTTCTTGCATTGCACAACCAATTCCTACATACACTTCACAACTAGTTAGTCCAAAATAATGCCTAATCTAAGAATAAAATCAAAAGAAAGAAAAACACATGAGTTGCCTCCCAAGAAGCGCCTGATTTAATATTGTGGCACGAAGCATGTTACCCTCATTCATTTGAAATGGATCAATGCCACAACGTGGCTATCATCAAACTTACCAAGGTAGTGCTTCACTCGGTGCCCATTGGCTCTAAAGATAACACCATTCTTGTTTTTTAAATCTAGCGCACCTAAAGGAGTCATATGTACCACTTCAAAAGGACCACTCCACTTTGACTTGAGCTTTCCCGAAAACATCCGTAACCCACAGTTGAATAGAAGAACAAGGTCATATTCTTTGAATTCTTTGTTCTGAATATACTTATCATGTAGGTACTTCATTTTGTCCTTATACAAGGACGAACTGGAGTAAGCATGGAACCGTAACTCATCAAATTCATTTAGTTGCTCTACCCGGAGATTGGCAGCTACATCCCATTCAAGGTTCAATTTCTTAAGAGCCCACATAGCCTTGCGCTCTAGTTTCACCGGACGGTGACATGCTTTCCCAAATACCAACTGGTAAGGAAACATACCAATTGAAGTCTTGTAAGTTATTCTATAGGCCCATAAAGCATCGTCAAGTTTCCTTGACCAATCAGTATGATTTGCATTGACAGTCTTGGATAGAATGCTCTTGATCTCCCTATTGCAGACTTCAACCTGTCCACTGGCTTGGGGGTGATAGGGGGTTGACACCTTATGAGTGACACCATACTTGGAGAGCAAAGTGTCAAAGGCTTTGTTGCAAAAATGAGAACCCCCATACTAATGATAGCCCTTGGGGTGCTAAATCTTGTGAAGATAATTTTGTTTAAGAAAGCCACCACACTTCGTGCCTTATTGTTGGGCAAAGCCACAACTTCAACCCTTTTGGAAACATAATCCGCAACAACAAGAATATAAGTGTTCCCACATGAACTCACAAATTGTCCAATAAAGTCGTTGCCCCACACGTCGAAAATATCAATCTCAAGGATGGTGGTGAGAGGCATCTCATTCTTCTTGGAAATCCCACTGGCTCTTTTGAAATCATCACAACTCATAACGAGCTCGCTAGCGTCTTAGTACAAGGTAGGCCAATAGAATCCAGAGCTTAAGACCTTTGTAGCAGTTCTCTCCCCATCATGCTGACCACCATAGGTCGAGGAATGGCAAGCTTCAAGAAAACTCAATTGCTCTTCTTCCGGAACACATATCTGGATAACACCATCATTGCAAATTTCGAAAAGATATGGCTCGTCCCAATAATAATACAAGCAGTCCCGTTTGAGCTTCTTCCTTTGGTTTGAAAAGAACTCATTCGGGACAATGCCGGTCACAAGAAAGTTAGCCACATCGGCAAACTAAGGAATCTCGATCAAAGACACGGAGAGGAGTTGCTCATCCGGAAACGAATCATTAATCTAGAGGCCATCATGGGGTCTCCCCTCCTCTTCCAAGTTGTACAAGTGGTCCGCCACTTGAATCTCCCTCCCTTTGTGGTCTATGATTTCAAGGTCAAACTCTTGTATAATAAGAATCCACCGCATCAACCTAGCCTTAAAGTCATTTTTACTCATCAAATAACAAAGTGCCGTGTGATCGGTGTGCACAATCACTTTGGTACCCATGAGGTAAGGGAGAAACTTTTCCATGGCGATGACAATGGCTAATAGCTCTTTCTCGGTCACCGTATAGTTGACTTGGGCGTCGTTCATTATCTTTCTTGCATAATAGATTGGATGAAATATCTTGTTGATTCTTTGCCCCAATACCGCTCCTACCGCAACGTTGCTAGCATCACACATGAGCTCAAATGGTAAGCTCCAATTTGGTGCGGTAATGATAGGAGTGGTAGTCAACCTATACTTGAGTAGCTCAAACGCTTTCATGCAATCATCATTGAACACAAACTTGACATCCTTTTCCAACAACTTGCACAAAGGGTTCACCACTTTTGAGAAATGCTTGATGAACCTACGATAAAACCCCGCATGACCAAGAAAGCTTCTCACTCCATTGACGGAAGTATGAGGAGAGAATTTTGATATCACTTCAATCTTTCCTTTATCCACACATTCTTGGAGATCATATGGCCAAGGACAATGCCCTCCTCGACCATAAAGTGGCACTTCTCCCAATTAAGCACTAAGTTGGCCACTTCACATCGGGCCAACACTTTATCAAGATTTCAAACACTCTTCAAAGGAATCCCCCACCACAGAGAAATCATCCATGAACACCTCGAGGAAGTTCTCTACCACATCCGTAAATATTTCCATCATACATCGCTGAAAGGTAGCCGGTGCATTACACAACCCAAACGGCATCCTTGAGAATGCAAATGTGCCATACAGACAAGTGAAGGTGGTTTTCTCTTGGTCTGCAGGTGCAATTAGAATCTAGTTATATTCGGAATACCCGTCCAAAAAGCAATAATAAGCATGTCCCGCAAGCCTATCCAACATATGGTCAATAAATGGCAACGGGAAATGGTCTTTCCAGGTCACTTTGTTCAGCTTCCTATAATCAAGAATACCCTCCAACCGGTGATAGTTCTTGTGGGGATCAATTCATGTCACGACCCGAAATCCCACCCTTCAGGACGTGACTGCGTCTAACGTTGAACCCGCTAGACAAGACAACGTGCACAAATAATCTAACTTTTGCAACCCAATTCGACAATAGCAAAGAAAATTCTTTTAAAAATCTTAACAGAATAACGAAACACTTTACAATTTTAACATCGAAAATGTAATAGAAATTCCGAAATGCACAGTGAAATGATAAAATACATAACGTCACATAAGCCCAAAACCGGGGTGTCACAACTCACGAACTATCTAAACTGAGTGCTAAATACAGAGTCTGAAAATAAATACATAATTATCTTGAAATTAGGAGAAAAAGTAAGACAATAAGGAATCCAAATGCAGGAGAGACACCAAGGCCCACGAATGCCAGCGAGTATACCTTGAAGCTCTGGGTGGACTGAAGGTGAATCCCTCAATGCAGTCCACTGGGTCCGGATACGGGATCTGCACTACATTAAGTAGTGCAGCGTAGCATCAGTACAACCGACCCCATGTACTGAGTAGGTGCCGAGCCTAACCTCGGCCGAGGTAGTGACGAGGCTAGACTTGACAATAACGATAAACTGTCCTATTCTACAGCAGGTAACCGGAACAAGACAAGGCAAGAATAAGCAGACAAGTAAGGGATACGGGAGCAGTAAAGGGGAACAAGTGAAATGAAGCAGTTAAATTGACATAAAGAAGTAAAGGCAATTTAACAAAATAGCTAACAAAACAAGTATATGTATCAGAAATGTAAATAATGGACCGACATCACCCTTCGTGCTTTTACTCTCTTCCTCACCATGCGATGTATAATGTGAAATAGTATAAATCATGGCACGACATCACCCTTCGTGCTTTTACTCTCTTCCTCACAATGCAATGTACAATGTAAGACAATATGAATCATGGAACGGCATTAACATTCGTGCTTATAACCAATGTAAATCAGGGCACGACATTAACCTCGTGCTTATAATCAATGTGAATCATGGCATGGCATCACCCTTCGGACTTTACACTCTTCCTCACTATGCAATGTAATCAGATATCATGGTACAGCATCACCCTTCGTACTTTACACTCTTCCTCACCAAACAATGACAGATATAATGGCAACGAGTACAGCATAGTGGAAATACATTTCAATATCACCCGGCAAGGGGAAAACCTCAATCAATATCACAACAACTGCCCGACAAGGGTCTCAGCTATAACCAATCAGTTCAAATATATCCTTAATAGTTGGATTTTCAATCAAACCAATACATCATAGGTTCATTAACCTAGATTTCCAACAATAACGGCTTCCAAGTAGAGACAAGTTCATAATATAACGAACATGGAAGAAATAACAAAATTTTTATCAAAATTAGACTCACGGGCATGCTTGACACACAATGCATAGATACTCGTCACCTTACCTATGCATTGAACATGATAAACACTTAGCACATATCATACAATACCTATTCCCTCACCAAAGTTAGGCAAGACACTTACCTCGGGTCCAAAATATAGCAATCAACCCTCTTACACCGCCTTCCCTTTTGAATTCAACTCCGGAACAACAATATCTAGGCATAATTAACTTAAGTATATCAATAATAACTCAATAATACAATCACATAGCCTAAATACACAATTCCTATCATTCTTCCAAAATTTCCAAAATTCGACCCCGGACCCGCTTGGTTCAAACACGAGGCTCGGACCAAAACACGATCACCCATACCCCCACGAGTTAGAATATATAATTTGTTTTGAAATCCAACCTCGAATTGAGGTTGAATTACCCAAATTTTCCCAAAAACCTAACTCTACCCAAAACCCCTAATTTCTACCTTTAAAACCCTAGGATTTTTGCTAATAATTGATGAAAAACCTTAGAAAGTTGAAGGAAAATCAGTTAGTGAGCACTTACCTATGAATTGGGAAGAAAATATCTTGAGGAAATCGCCCTAGGTTTTCTATTTTTGAGAAACATTGAGAGAAAGAACGTCTGAAATTGTTTTTAAAATAAATCATTGTTCCACACTCGCACCTGCGGTACAAGGGTCGTACCTGCGATATCTCAGGTGCGGGAAAAAGGTCGCACCTGTGGAATTGGGTCAGGACAATAGGGGACCGCACCTGCGGAAATGAATCCGCTCCTGCGAAGATTTGTCCGCCCTTGCGAGAGGGACCGCACCTGCAGAATGGGCGTCGCGCCTGCGGTCTCCCACATGCAGCCCTAGGCTTGCAGGTGCAGGCACACCGGAAATGGGTGCACCAGCAGTGTTTTCATCAGTAAAAACACCCCGAATATATACCCGAAACACACCCGAGCCCTCGGGGCTCAAAACCAAAAACACACACGACTCCCAAATCATCCTACGAACTGATCCAAGCATTTAAATCATCGAAACATCATCAAAATCATCGAATTAAACCTCAAAACTCTTAGAATTTTCTTAAAACTTCATAAAGCTGAATTTTCCAATTTTGATCCGAAACACGTCATTTCAAGTCCGTTTTACACCAAACTTCATAGATAAGTTACATAACATATATTAAACCTGTTCCGAGCTCCGGAACCATAATACGGGCCCGGTAACACGGGTTTCACATCAAACTTCATTTTCAAAAACCTTTATTATTTTCAGAAAACAATTTTTCTTAAAAAATTCATTTCTCGGGCTTGGGACATCGGAATTCGATTCTGGGAATACGCCCAAGTCCCATATTTTCCTATGGACCCTCTAGGACCGTCACATCACAGTCCGGGTCCGTTTACCAAAAATGTTGACCAAAGTCAACTTCATTCATTTAATTGTTACAAAAATCCATTTTCATCAAATTTTCACATAGGAGCTTCCCAGCTACATGCCCGGGCTGCGCACACATATCAAGGTGAGATTAACGGAGGCTTTCAAAGCCTCGGAACACAAATTTAGCTGAATTTATTTAGGATGAACTTTTGGGTCATCACAACCTCCACCTCTAAAACAAACATTCATCCTCGAACGGACATAGAAAAGTACCTGAGTCTGAGAAAAGATGGGGATAACGACTCCTCATATCGGGCTCAGACTCCTAAGTAGCTGCCTCGGCAGGCTGACCTCTCCACTGAACACGGACCGAAGGATAACTCTTCGACCTCAACTGACAAACCTGCCTAGCTAAAATGGCTACCGGCTCCTCCTCATAAGTCAGATCCTTGTCCAACTGGACACCGCTGAAGTCAAGAACATGAGATGGATCTGCAATATACCTCCGGAGCATAGATACATGAAACAATGGATGCACGACTGACAAATGCGGTGGCAAGGAAAGTCTGTAGGCCACCTTTCCTACCTTGTCCAAAATCTCAAATGGACTAATATACCTAGGGCTCAACTTGACTTTCTTTCTGAATCTCATCACGCCCTTCATAGGCGACACTCGAAGGAACACCTGGTCTCCTACCATGAAAGCCAAATCTCAAACTCTACGATATGCATAACTCTTTTGCCTAGACTGAGCTGTACGAAGTTTATCCTGAATAATCTTTACCTTATCCAAGGCATCCTGGACTAACTCAGAACCCAATAACCTAGCCTCTACGGGCTCAGACCATCCAACTAGAGACCGACATCACCTACTGTACAATGCCTCATACGGAGCCATATGAATGTTCGACTGGTAACTGTTGCTGTAGGCAAACTCTGCTAAGGGCAAGAACTGGTCCCATGAACCACCAAAATCAATAACACATGCCCGCAACATATCCTCCAAGATCTGAATAGTACGCTCGGACTGTCCGTTCGTCTGAGGATGAAATGTTGTGCTCAACTCAATCTGTATGCCCAACTCTCGCTGAAATACTCTCCATAAATGGGAGGTAAACTTACTACCTCGGTCTAATATAATAGATAAGGGCACGCCATGCAATCTGACAATATCTCGCATGTAAATCCTTGCCAACTTCTCCGCTGAATATGAAACTGACATAGGAATGAAATGTGCTGACTTGGTCAGCCTATCCACAACAACCCATACTGCATCAACCATCCTCTGAGTCCATGGGAGCCCAACTACAAAATCTATCGTGATACGCTCCCACTTCCACTCGGGAAGCTGAATTTGCTGCATCAACCCGCCGGGTCTCAAGTGCTCATACTTAACCTGCTGACAATTCAAGCACCGAGCTACATAAGCCACAATATCCTTCTTCATTCTACGCCACCAATAATGCTGCCGCAAGTCTTGGTACATCTTCGTGGCGCCCGAATGAATGGAATACCGGGAACTATGGGCCTCCTACAATATCAACTCACGAATGCCATCAACATCGGGTACACAAATATGACCCTGCAATCTCAAAACTTCCTCGGCATCGACTGTGACCTGCTTGGCACGTCCGTGCCGAACCGCATCTCTTAAAGCACACAAATGACGATCATCATACTGTCTGGCACGAATACGATCATACAACAAAGAACGAGCGACGGTATGGGCCAACACACTGCCATTCTCAGAAACCTCTAATCTCACAAATCGGTTGGCTAAGGAATGAACATCCAACGCAAGAGGTCGCTCCCCGAATGATAAATAAGCTAGACTTCCCATACTGGCTGACTTCCGGCTCAAAGCATCGGCCATCACATTGGCCTTCCCCGGGTGATAAAGAATGGTCATATAATAATCCTTCAGCAGCTCTAACCATCTCCCCTGCCTCATGTTCAACTCCTTCTGTCTGAATAGATACTTCAAGCTCTTATGGTCCGTGACCACCTCACATGGCACTCCGTAAAGATAGTGCCTCCAAATCTTCAAAGCGTGAACAATAGCTGCAAGCTCCAGATCATGGACTGGATAGTTCTTCTCATGAATCTTCCACTGACGAGATGCATAGGCTATGACCTTGCCATCCTACATCAATACCGCACCAAGTCCAACCCGCGAAGCATCACAATACACGATATACAAACCTGAACCTGTGGGCAATACCAACACTGGTGATGTGGTCAATGCTGTCTTGAGCTTCTGAAAGCTCGCTTCAAACTCCTCAGACCATCTGAACTGAACACTCTTCTGCGTCAACTTGGTCATAGGGGCTGCTATAGATGAAACCCCTCCACGAACCGGCGATAATAGCCTGCGAGGCCCAAGAAACTCCAAATCTCTGTGGCTGAAGTGGGCCTAGGCCAATCTCTAACTGCTGAAACTTTCTTCGGATCCACCTGAATGCCCTCTGCCGATACAACGTGGCCCAAGAATGCCACAGAACTCAACCACAACTCACACTTATAAAACTTGGCATACAACTACCTATCCTTCAGAGTCTGGAGAACAATCCAAAGATGCTGCTCATGTTCCTCTCGACTACGAGAAAATATCAATATATCATCAATGAAAACAATAACGAATCCAAATAAGGCCCGAATACCCGGTTCATCAACTCCATAAAAGCAGCGGGGGCATTAGTCAACCCAAAAGACATCACCAAAAACTCATAGTGACCATAACGAGTGCGAAAAGCTGTCTTAGGCACATCAGACGCCCTGATCCTTAACTGATAGTAACCAGATCTCAAATCTATCATAGAGAATACCGTAGCACCCTAAAGCAGATCAAATAAGTCATCACTCCTCGGCAAAGGATACTTGTTCTTTATAGTAACCTTATTCAACTGCCGGTAGTCAATACACATCCTCATTGAGCCATGTTTCTTCTTCACGAACAATACTGGAGCACCCCAAGGAGAGACACTAGGCCTTATGAAGCCTTTATCCAACAGATCCTATAATTGTTCCTTTAATTCCTTCAACTCTGGCAGAGCCATGCGATACGGGGGAATAGAAATGGGCTGGGTGCCCTCAGCTTACTCAATACAAAAGTCAATATCCCTGTCGGGTGGCATACCCGGCAGGTCAGCAGGGAAAACCTCTGGAAACTCACGAACCACGGGCAAGGACTTTATAGAAGGAACCTCAGCACTAGAATCATGAACATAGGCCAAATAGGCCAAACAACCCTTCTCGACCATGCGCCGAGCATTCATATAAGAAACAACTCTACCAGAAGAATAACTAGGAGTCCCTCTCCACTCTAAACGAGGTACTCCTAGCAAGGCTAAGGTCACCGTCTTGGCATGACAATCCAAGATATCATGATAGGGAGATAGCCAATCCATCCCCAATATAACATCAAATTCAACCATATCAAGAAGAAAAAGATCGACCTGAGTCTCCAGACCACCAATAACTACTAGACATGCATGGTAGACTCGATCTACCACTATAGAATCACCCACCGGTGTAGACACATGTACAACAGTACTCAAGGAATCACGGGGCATACTCAAATAAGGGGAAAATATGAAGACACATAGGAAAATGTAGAACCCGGATCAAATAACACCGAAGCCTCTCGGCTGTAAACATAAACCGTACCTGTAATAACTGCATCAGAAGCCTCGGCATCAGGACGAGCAGGAAAAGCATAACACCGGGGCTGAGCCCCTCCAACCTGCACATCTCTGGGTCTACCTTCTACGGGATGACCTCTACCTCTCATGGCCTGTGCTCCACCTCTATGAGCTTGACCACCACCTCTGGCACCTCGACCACCACCCCTAGCTGGCTGAAGGGGTAAGGGTGCACCTGCTGCGGGAACCAAGGAACGGGAACCCTGATACTTGTGTCCACTCGAAGCTCGGGGGCAATATCTAGCAATGTGCCCCGGGCTACCACAACTATAACAAGATCTCTGCTGCTGTGGCTGATAACTCGGGAAATGGCCCTGACGACGCTGATACCCACTCTAGTAACTCTGAAGTGGCTGTGCACTGGTAGGTGCTGGCGGTGCACTAACATGAGTTGGCGGTGCACGGGGAGATACCTGAAGTGCTGACTGAAAAGGTCGGGGTGGATGACCCCTACTGAAAGAATCCCTGCCTCCAGATAAGGATCCACTGAATCTACCAAAATGACGGGGCCTCTTGTCAGCCCCCTAACCACCTCCCTATGACAAAATCATCTCAATCCTCCTGACCACATCGGCCACATCCTGGAATGAAATATCAGTACTCGACTCCCGAACCATCTGGAGTCGTATAGGCTAGGACAATCCCTTAATGAACCTCTAAACTCTCTCCCAATCAGTGGGGAGTATCATCAATGCATGCTTGGCTAGAGCGATGAACCTGGTCTCGTACTGAGTAACAGACATAGATCCCTGCTGGAGGCGCTCAAATGGCCTCCTTAGATCCTCTCGCTGAGTAATGGGAAGGAACTCCCCCAAAAATACCTCTGTAAACTGAGCCGAAGTCAAAGGTGCAGACCCAGCTGGTTTGGCTAAGCAGTAGTCCCTCCACCAAGTCTTGGCTGCGCCAGATAGTCGAAAAGTAGCGAAGTCAATTCCATTGGACTCCACTATGCCCATGTTCCGAAGAACCTCATGACAACTGTCCAAGTAATCCGGTGGATCCTCTGACGGTGCACCAGTAAAAGTGGTAGTGAATAACTTGGTGAATCTGTCCAGTCTCCACAGAGAATCTGCTGATATAGCTGCACCCTCGGCTGTCGGTGCCACAATACCCGACTGAACTACTCCAGCTGTCTGAGGTGCTGGAGTCTGAAACTGAGTGGAAACCTGCTCTGGGGTATGAATAACAGGAGTCTAGGTCCCTCCCCCAGCCTGAGATCCAGCTGGTACAGTAGGAAGAAGACCGGACTGAGCCACACTCTCCATAAGTCCTACCAAGCGGACTAGAGCATTTTGAAGCACTGGGGTAGCAATGAACCCCTCTGGGAACTGCGCTGGTCCAACTGGGACTGCCGGAACTGGGATCTACTCGTCAGACTCGATCTGAGGATCCTCCATTGGGGCTGCTGCTCTAGGTTGAGCCCCGCCCCGGCCTCGGCCTCTAGCACGGCCTCGTCCTCGACCTCGACCCCTTGTAGGAGCTGTAGCAGGAGTGTCGGGCTGCTGAGCGGAACCAAGGGAAGTACGCGTCCTCGCCATCTACGAGAGAGTAGAATGGAAACTCAATCAGTACTCAGAATACATAACGCACGACAGAGATGAAGAAATGTGGAGTTATCCTAACTTTGCAGCCTCTGGGGGATAAGTACAGATGTTTCCGTACCGATCCCTCACACTCTACCAAGGTTGTTCGTGAGTTGTGAGACCTAATCATCCTAGATCTCTTATACCAACTTGTCATGACCCGAAATCCCACCCTTCAGGACGTGATTGTGTCTAACGTTGAACCCGCTAGACAAGCCAACGTGCACAAATAATCTAATTTTTGCAACCCAATTCGATAATAGCAAAGAAAATACTTTTAAAAATCTTAACAGAAATAACGAAACACTTTAGAATTTTAACAGCGGAGATGTAATAGAAATTCGGAAATGCACAGTGAAATGGTAAAATACATAATGTCGCATAAGCCCAAAACAGGGGTGTCATAACTCACGAACTATCTAAATTGAGAGCTAAATAAAGAGTCTAAAAAGAAATACATAATTGTCTTGAAACTAGGAGAAAAAGTAAGATAATAAGGAATCCAAATGCAGGAGAGACACCAAGGCCCACGAACGCCAGCGGGTATACCTTAAAGCTCTGGGAGGACTGAAGGTGACTCCCTCAAAGCTGTCCACTGGGTCCGGATGCGGGATCTGCACAACACTAAGTAGTGCAGTGTACCATCAGTACAACCGACCCCATGTACTGAGTATGTGCCGAGCCTAACCTCGGCCGAAGTAGTGACGAGGCTAGACTTGAAAATAATGATAACCTGTCCTATTCTACAACAGGTAACAGGGACAAGACAAGGCAAGAAATAAGCAGACAAGTAAGGGATACGGGAGCAGTAAAGGGGAACAAGTGAAATGAAGCAGTTAAATTGACATATAGAAGTAAACAAGGGAGGAAATTTAACACAATAGCTAACGAAATAAGTATAAGTACCAGAAATGTAAATAATGGCACGACATCACCCTTCGTGCTTTTACTCTCTTCCTCACAATGCGATGTATAATGTGAAATAGTATAAATCATGGCACGACATCACCCTTCGTACTTTTACTCTCTTCCTCACAATGCAATGTACAATGTAAGGCAATACGAATCATGGCACGGCATTAACCTTCGTGCTTATAATCAATTTAAATCATGGCACGACATTAACCTTTGTCCTTATAATCAATGTGAATCATGGAACGACATCACCCTTCGTGCTTTACACTCTTCCTTACTATGCAATGTAATCAGATATCATGGCACGACTTCACTCTTTGTGATTTTCACTCTTCCTCACCAAACAATGACATATATAATGGCAAGGAGTACAACATAGTGGAAATACATTTCAATATCACCCGGCAAGGGGAAAACCTCAATCAATATCACAACAATTGCACGGCAAGGGTCTCAGCTATAACAAATCAATACAAATATATCCTTAACAGTTGGATTTTCAATCAAAACAATACATCATAGGTTCATCAACCAAGATTTCCAACAATAACGGCTTCCAAGTAGAGACAAGTTCATAATATAACGAACATGGAAGAAATAACAAGATTTTTATCAAAATTAGACTCACGGGCATGCTTGACACACAATGCATAGGTACTCGTCACCTTACATATGCATTGAACATGATAAACACTTAACACATAGCATACAATACATATTCCCTCACAAAAGTTAGGCAAGACACTTACCTCGGGTCCAAAATATAGCAATCAACCCTCTAACACCGCCTTCCCTTTTGAATTCAACTCCAGAACAACAATATCTAGGCATAATTAACTTAAGTATATCAATAATAACTCAATAACACAATTCCATAGCCTAAATACACAATTCCTATCATCCTTCCAAAAATTCCAAAAGTCGAATCCGGGTCTGCTTGGTCCAAACACGAGGCTCGGACCAAAACCTGATCACCCATACCCCCACGAGTTAGAATATATAATTTGTTTTGTAATCCAACCTCGAATTGAGGTTGAATTACCCAAATTTTCTGAAAAACCTAACTCTACCCAAAACCCCTAATTTCTATCTTTAAAACCCTAGGATTTTTTAATATAATTGATGAAAAACCTTAGAAAGTTGAAGGAAAATCAGTTAGTGAGCACTTACCTTTGAATTGGGAAGAAAGTCTCTTGAGGAAATCACCCTAGGTCTTCTATTTTTGAGAAAACTTGAGAGAAAGAACGTCTGAAATTGTTTTTAAAAAAAGTCATTGTTCGACTCTCGCACCTGTGGTACAGGGGTCGCACCTGCGATCTCTCAGGTGCGGGAAAAAGGTCGCACCTGCGGAATTGGGTCAGGTCCATAGAGGGCCGCACCTGCGGAAATGAATCCGCTCATGCGACGCCGCTCATGCGGAGATTTGTCCGCGCCTGCGAGAGGGATCGCACCTGCGAACTAGGCATCGCGCCTGCGGCCCTAGGCTTGCAGGTGCTGGCACACCGGAAATTGGTGCACCAGTAGTATTTTCATGAGTTAAAACACCCCGAATACCTACCCGAAACACACCCGAGCCCTCCGGGCTCAAAACCAAAAACACACACGACTCCCAAATCATCCTACGGACTGATTCAAGCATTTAATCATCGAAACATCATCAAAATCATCTAATTAAACCTCAAAACTCTTAGAATTTTCTTAAAACTTCATAAAGCTGAATTTTTCCAATTTTTATCCGAAACACGTCATTTCAAGTCCGTTTTACACCAAACTTCACAGATAAGTCACATAACATATATTAAACCTGTTCCGGGATCCGGAACCATAATACGGGCCCGGTAACACGGTTTTCACATCAAACTTCATTTTCAAAAACCTTTATTATTTTCAGAAAACAATATTTTAAAAATTCATTTCTCGGGCTTGGGACCTCAGAATTCGATTCTGGGCATTCGCCCAAGTCCCATATTTTCCTACGGACCCTCTGGGACCGTCACATCACAGGTCCGTTTACCAAAAATGTTGAGCAAAGTAAACTTTATTCATTTAATTGTTACAAAAATCAATTTTCATCAAAGTTTCACATAGGAGCTTCCCGGCTACACGCCTAGGCTGCGCACGCATATCGCGGTGAGATTAACGGAGGCTTTCTGAGCCTCGAAACACAGATTTAGCTGAATTTACTTAGGATGACCTTTTGGGTCATCACAATTCATTTCTATCATTTGTGATCACAGTCATGCCCCCCTTCTTTGGGACACATTCTACCGGTGAAGTCCATGAACTATCAGAAATGGGGTACACAACCCCTGCATTTAGCCACTTGATGATCTCTTTCTTGACTACCTTTTGCATTGTGTCATTCAACCTCATTTGATTCTCCACTGAGGGTTTGGGATCCTCCTCCAATATGATTTTGTGCATGCAAAAGGCGGGTTTATACCCTGAATATCCGCCAATGTCCAACCTATTGCCTTCTTCCTCCTTTGAAGCACCGCAAGGGTGGAATCTACCTGCACGTTAGTTATGCACGAGAAAGGAATAACAGGTAATGTGGAACAAGGGCCTAAGAACTCATACCTGAGGTGTGAAGGCAAGGGCTTCAACTCCAATGTGGATGGCTCCTCGATTGAGGGCTTTGTTGGTGGAGTCTTCCAGTTCTCAAGGTCAAAGTAAAGTTTTCGGGGTCCATATGTGTAGGATCCCATTACTTGCAAAGCATTTGCACATTCTATCAAGCCTTTCCTTCTAATCCTCGTCATGATTCAACAACACAGCTTCCAAATGGGCCTTCCACATTAATCATAGAACTTGTGTCATCAACAATCACCTCAGTCACAAGATCTATAAACGAACATACTTCATTGCTATTAGGCTGCCTCATTGACTTAGACGCATGGAACACAACTTTTTCATCGCCCACCCGGAAGGTAAGATCCCCAGCTTCCACATCAACTAAGGCCTTCCTTGTAGCTAGGAAAGGTCTCCCCAATATGATTGGCACCTCATAGTCAACCTCACAATCGAGTATCACAAAATCTACGGGAAGTATGAACTTGTCGACCCGAACCAGCACATATCAATTATCCCCAATGGCCTCTTCATTGTCCGGTCTGCCATTTGAAACCTCATGGCAATAGGTCTTGGTTGCCCAATAACCAATGTCTTGAACACAGAATATGGAATCAAATTAATGCTCGCTCCCAAATCACATAAGGCTTTTGCGAAATCGGCATTACCAATAGTGCATGAGATTGTAAAGGCGATGAGATCTTCTAGCTTCGAAGACATTGAATGCATAATGGCACTCACTTGATGTGTCATTCTGATCATTTCACATTTCATTGGCCTCTTCTTTGTTACAAAGTCCTTCATGAACTTGGAATATCCCGACATTTGTTCTATAGCTTCAACCAAAGGCACATTCATGGACAAATTTTGCACCATATCAATGAATTTTTTGAATTGATTCTCATTGTTTTTCTTTGCATACCTTTGAGGATACGGTGGAGGAGTCCTTGGCAAATGAGACTTGGATTTGGGCACTATCGAATCCGGTATGTCTATCACGTGTTCCCTAGACGGGTTCACATCATCTTATATCTCCTCCACATTGTCATCAATGTCTATCCTCAATTCATCATTCACATTCTCATCATTTACTTTCACATCATTGCTTGGCTCATCATCATCTTGCACTAACACATCATTACTCACAATCTTTCTTGGATTAGAGGTAGTAGTAACTCCACCTCTACCACTTTTTGTAGTCACCACCATAGCATGGCCCGTATTATTCCCACCCTTTGGGTTTACTACCGTATCACTTGGTAGTTCCCCCTTTGGGCGAGTATTCAACGCTTGAGAAATTTGACCCATTTGGACTTCCAAGTTGCGGATAAAAGTGTTGTGGGAGGCTATTTGGACATCGGAGTCGGCATTCCATTCCATCATTTGTTTGAACATGTTTTATATCTGTCCCATGTAATTGGTAGAAGAACTTGGCCCTTGTGACGGATATAGAGGCAGGTTGCTGGGTTGTTAATACATCGGGGGCCTTTAAAAGACCGACCCCCAGTTTCCTTGACTATTGTTGTTCCAACCCCCTTGATTCCCATTTCCTCCAAAATTACTATTATTGTTGCCACCCCAGTTGACTTGGTTATTTCCTCCCCATTTTCTTTGATTTCCTTGATTACGCCAATTTTGATTGTTGTTCCCCTAATTGTATTGATTATTGTTGCCACTATTCCAATTCCCTTATTTTCCTTGGTTGCCTCAAATTTGATTGTTTTCCTGCGATCTCCAATGTTGTTGATTTGGAGCATTGCTCAATTTACCTTGATAATTATTGGCATATAAAACCTCTTCACTTTGATCATCATAAGAATCATCTTGGTTGTACCCACTACCACTTTTCTCAAATTCATACAGATTTTTTTGAACTTGTTGGACTCGTTGTATTCTCTTGTTGACCATCATGTTTACCCCCTTCCGTGGCATTTACCTTTCCCCTGAACCTGGTGAAGCTGAGCCTTGGCCAACTGATTCATGGTGGTTGTCAACTCTGCTATGGCTTGTCCGTGATCATGAAGTTCCTTGTGAAGGTTGATAACATTAGGGTCACCCTGAGGAACATTGGCTCGACTTTGCCAAGCTGAGGAGGTGCCCGCCATCTCATCTAGTATTTCACATGCTTAGGAGTACGTCATGTTCATGAAGTTACCCCATGTGAGCTGATTTACCACACATTGGTTAGTTGTGTTGATCCCCATATAAACGGTTTGTTGGATCATTGTCTTGATCATATTGTTGTTGGGGCATTCTTTTACCATTGTGTGGTGTTGTTCCAAAATCTCATTTAACGAACCTTTTGGCTCTTGTTTAAAATCTAGGATCTCATCTCTCAATGTTTCCATATGTCCCGAAAAGAAAAACTTTGCTATGAACTTCTTATCCAACTCAACCCAAGTGTGTATGGAATGGTTGGGTAGCGTCTCAAGCTAATCTAGAACCTTCCCTCTTAGAGAAAATGGGAAAAGCATTAACTTCAAAGCGTCCACAGATACATTTGCCTGCTTTCTCACCCAGCATGTGTCTACAAAACCATTGAGATGCTTATATACGTTATAATGTAGAGCTCCGGTGAAGAAAACCCTTTGTTCCAAGAGTGTAAATATGACATTGGTTATATGAAAGTTGACTGCCCGAATCAGGGGCGGGACAATATCACTTGCAGCCTTAATTGGGCTACACCCGGTGTGATGCCCTTGGAGGAGGTGGGGGAGGGTTTCGAATATTATCATGAGGCGGGCGGCCTCTTCTTTGTACTTGAGGTTCAATATGAACCTCATCCACTTCATTTTTATCTACTCCTCCCCCAAAGGAATATGTTCGAGGGCCTCGTTAAGACCCATTTGGTACCTAAAAGCAAATCACACAAAATTAGAAAACCGGAAGGAAAGAAAAACAAAAGACACAAATAGTTAGATATATAGCTAAGACCGTCTAACTCCTCGATAACAGTGCCAAAAATTGATCGGTTCCAAGCCTACACTACTATTGAGTAGCGAGGGTGGTCGATGCAGTTTTAACCCAACTAGGTCGGGATCGAATCCACAGGGAGTTAATTGATTTTGAATTAGTTTTATATCCGAGCTAAGTGTGGTTTTTGCTCCTAATTACACTTCCAAACATTTGGTTTTGATTCTACTTCTAAAATTACAATATTGTATGTAATAAGTGAAACTAAGTACAATATTTTTGCTGTTTGTTTTCAAGTGTTTAAAAGAGACTAGGGTAGTGAATTTCACCTAAGTGGATATCTAACGGATAACAAGAATCTAGGGAAATCTTGATTTAGTTGGGGTCGTAATATAGATATCATACCCAAGTACTCACTCTATACCTCTCGATAGTTTAAGTGATTTTTCCCGATTTGGCTTTCTCAAGTCCAAATGGGTATTCGTGCAATTCAAGTGCTACTAGCTCTATTCAGGTATTACTATCTCTAGGTTTAACCCTTTAATTGGAGATATCAATTTCTTGAGTTCACCCCAATTACTTGTTAGCCTAGATTTCCAAGACTTAGTCCCTCCTTTTCAAGTAGAGACTAAGTCATAAAGGCATGAATCAGTGTTTCTAATAACTAACTCTATAATTTTAGCAAGAACTAGGCTAAATATGACTAACCCATACACATTCAAGCCCTAAAATTCAATACCCATTAAACACCCACACTAGGGTTGGGTCAAAACCCTAGCTATGGGTCTAGCTACTCATGAAAATAAGAGAAATCAAATATGAAATAAGGGTAAAATCCATAATATATGATTAAGATACGAAAATCTAATGTTAAAACATGAATCAAATACAAAATTTCCTAAAACAAAAACCCCAGCCGTCCGAGGTGCTCTCCCAAAACATAACATAACCTAAAAATGATAAAAAGTTCTATTTATACTAAGCTAAAATTTTCGGACAAAAAGACCCCTGCGTAGGTTCGGCCGCGTAATTTTTAGCGCGGCCGCCTCTTTCTTTCACGGCCGCGTAATTCTGATCGTGGTTCGCATTCTTCAATTCTGGATCTAGGTTGAGCTGAGTTTCGCAGACCGTCTAATTTCCATCGCGGACACGTAAAGGACTCTTGCGGCCACATATTTCTGACGCAAGGCGCACTTGTCATTTTTGCATAAATTGTAAGCTCTCTTAACCTCAGACGTTGCGGTCCGCATAATTCCGATCGCGGTCGTACAGGTACTTTCACGACCGCACATTTCTGATGTTGTCTACGCTCATCGTTTAGCCCAAAAAATCAACATCTTTGAATATCCCTTTCGCGGACCTCGAAATAGTGATCGCGACTACATTATGGCTTTCGCGGCCGCACGATTTTTGTGTAGTGCGCATTTAAGATCTCTTGGCCCAGTCTTGGTTTCTGTCAAGTTTTAATTCCTTTATGAGTTGATCATGACTCATTTGGCTCATTTTGAACGATTCCTCCAATCAAGCATATTACATTAGTTTCTGGGCATACCTTCACGCATTATTTTTTCCCAAAACACAATTAAAAGAGAGCAAATAATAGGTTAAAATCCCTACTTATCACCTCCCAGCCGACAGAGTCAAACATCAACTTGCTTTGTAAGTTCCCTTTCTCAGAGTTTCAAGGTCTAGACATTGTAGTCCATTATATATATATATATATATATATACACACACACAATTATCCCTAGAGGCTTGTAGACAAGTCCTGTATATTTTGTATATCAGTAGATTTTCACGACGGCTTCATCAGCCTGCACATTTATATATATTAGCTTTTAGGTATCTTTATCCCTCATATGTGAGAGACGTTATTTTCAAATGATTCAGAATGTTGCCTCATTGACCTAAGTTGAGGGTTACCCCTCTAGAGTCCACATTTACAGAGTGGTACGCATGGGTCGAGTATGGCATTGAGTGCCCGTCGTGGCCCATCGGTTTGGTTCTTGAAAAACGTTGTATCAGAGCAGTTCTTTCCTAGGGAGTTTACAAGTTGTGGCTAGTAGAGTCTTGTTTATGGGTGTGTTGTGCACCACACTTATAAGCAGGAGGCTACAAGACATTTAGGATTGTCACTCTTTCTTCTTACTCTAGATCATCTGGTAGAGCTCAGTTGTAAGAATTCAAACTCTTATATTATATTTTATTCATAATATAACGATACCTACATCCATAAAGACAGTTGGTAAGAGATTAAATGTGGTTGTGGAAGAGTTGAGTTAGAGGAACTTGATTTTACATCATGCTTATGCTGAGAAAATATGAGGTATTCAGCAAATCATTGGTGTACTAAGATTTGTAAGCTTCTTGATAAGGATCCTAAGGCAAGAATACCTATCCACTCGTATAGTAAAAAGGATTAAGAAAATCGCAATGCAGACACAAGCTTCAGCAAATAAAAGAAGCAAGGTAAAGAAGGGTACTCGTATCTAGTTAATGAAGATTAACAACATTCACAATTCAAGCTGAGAAATATAAGCATTCTGAGTTACTCTCAACAGTAACAGAGATATATACAATTAGCTACACCTATCTCAATTATGCCCTATAGGAGCTGAAAAATATAGTTTAAGAGAATGATGGAATATCAGGATCAAGCTGGGGTTAGAGTAACCTAAAATTATGGATGGATTGTTAGCATTAGCTGATATTTATGAAGGATAATGCAAATGTGGTAATAGATCTGCTTATAAGATACCGAGATGATGAACTCTAGAATAGTACAATCAAATATGAATAATATTCAGAAATTTCAGAAGATAGATAGTGGGATCCTAAAAGGGATAAATATTTACCTTAGTATGACTCCATCCCCGAGTTAAAAAAAAAGAAACAAAATAATGTTAGGCATTCCAAAGAGCCTGTGAGATGAAGCAAAGGGAGCTAAAAGTGAAAGTACATTTTGCTAAATTTTTCAGAATAAAGTAATAGACAAAAATAGTAGCTGGAGAATAAGAAGAAAGTGAATGAAGCATTATGATTAAGATGTGATAAATGGATGATAACGGTAAATCAAAATATGGAACGGTAACAGAGTCTATAGTCAAGTGAAGGAAAAGACAAGAGGTGACAGGTCTTGAGGCAAATAAAGAGTATAAGCCATAAAGTCATATCCTCATTTCGAAAAATGAGTTGGTGAATCCAACGTGATTACCAGAAGGAAAAGTTAGACCCCCAGAGTAATAGAAATTAGTATGGGATTGTGAACAAGATATATTGAATATGAATTAGAGATCAAAAGATTTGATAATAGTCTACATCGTGAGAATTTCATATATCACGTTCCAGCAATAATAGAATAGACAACAGAAGAATGGCCTTTTGAAGCAAGCACGATGAGCAGAGTTAAGCTTAAGGGACTAAGTGTGCCAGTTAAACTAAATGTCACCCTTGTGCATAAGAAATTCAATCATCTCTAGTATAGGAGGGCTACCGTAAGGCGAGTAAGATGTCAGTGAAGATGTGAAATAAAAAAAAATGCCCAAGATGAAGAGGTAACTATGGAATAGTAAAGGAAGAATTTGGAAAAAAGGCGAACAGAACGAGCAGTAAGGGTTCCCCCGAGATGTTATTGATTAATAAGGAGCCACTGTGAGAGGTAAGTTAAGACAAAGGATGTAACCCATGAGAGAATTTACGGAATATAGATATGAGAATCGACCAACGAGTAGTTAGAAATTCATTCAGGAAGAGTCTGGTTATGGTTAGACAACAAGATACAAATAAATCAATAGATCGTGCAATATAAATGTATTGAACCCCAACATATGGAATTCAGTCTCGTAGATACGAGATCGCAATTGTTGAAAAAATAAAACTTCAAATAGGAGTTGGGATAATTAGGTATCGTATAAGTGTTACGGAATAAGACAGAGTGCCACTAAGAAGACAATCAAAATTTGAGTTTAGAAGTGACCCTACGAGCATTAGGGAACGGAGGAATGTAACTAAGGATATTTGAAGGGGAGTAAGAACATCGAAATTTCTCTGGGTATACAATATAACAAACTCGCAGCTTAACAAGAGCCATAAGGTCTCCTTAAGTAATACACAAAAAGATTAGTTGTGGAAAAGGGGAAGAAGGTTTGAACTTAAGCATAATGACATAAAGAAGAAATGGTCATGTAACAATAGTCTCACTATAATATTGTATACACTCCATAAGAAAGTGGCACCATTAGGTTAATGAAGGGGAAGAAGGAGATATTTGAGATCATATGAGTTACGAGAAATTCTAGTATTCGTGGGCAACAAGATTAGCCAAGTATTCATGCAACAAGTGGCAGAATGACCAGGAAAAGTCACTGCTTACATTTAAAGACAACTGAGAACGCACGAAAGGAAATCTATGGTGCTAGCAATTTAAAAGAAGATTTTGAGTAGTATAAATAGATATGTGTAGGTCGCAAGCTAAAGTATGTGTAACGACCCAGCCGATCGTTTTGCGTGTTAGGGTCCCGTTTCCTTAAATGAAACCTTCTATAGCGGCTATTCGTGCTTTATGACTCGCGGGAGCGGGTGGTTCAGGATTTGGGAATGAAATGGATGGTTTAAGAACACTTGGTTCCTTAAGGTTGGCCTATTTGGCCAAGTTTGACTTCTGTCAACATTTTGAGCAAACGACCTCGGAATCGAGTTCTGACATCTCCAGTAGCTCCGTATGATGATTTCGGACCTAGGCATATGTTCGGCTCGGGTTTCTGATGACCCAGGAGCGTTTCGGCGCCCGAAATGGAAATCAGGATTTCCTTAAGTTTAGAATTTGGCCTGGAACGGGACTTCATGCTATCGGGGTCCGAATGGAATTTCGAGACCGGCAATAGTTCCGTATAGTCATTTATGACTTGTCTGCATAATTTTAGGTCATTCCGAGTAGTATAGACCCATTCAGCGCAATGAAGTGGATTCTAGAATTTCAAAGTTCTTAAGTTTGATTAATTTGGTTTTGGGGTTGAATTTTGAGTTCCATTGTTGTTTTTCATATTCCGGAAGTTTGAGCGAGTCCGTATCATGAATTCAGACTTGCCAATGCTTTTAGACGGGGTCCCGGGGGGCTCGGGGGTGTTTTAGACCCCTGGGAGCTAAGTTAGAAAAACCAGAAATTTTCTGCTTGGTTTCCTTCTCCGTGATCGCAGTAGCAGGGATGCGATCACAGAGAAGTAATTATGCTAGGCCATCCAATTTTCTCTACGATCGCAGACATCACTACGCGATCGCATAAGGTCCCCTTCCCAACTCTCTACGGTCGCAGACCTCACTCTTGCGATCGCATAAGCCTACCTCCCTACCCTCTGCGATCACAGGGCCTATCTATGTGATCGCATAGTGCTTCCTTGTGACCAAGGTCATTTGTTCTCCGTGATCGCAGTGAAGGTTTTCCTGGGCAGTATTTAAATGCTCAATTACGGGTTGTTTTCCTCATTAGTCATCTTTTACCTCCATTAAAGAGCACCCAAGGTTGAAGAACACCTCCCACAACCACCCACTGAAGAGGTAAGAAATTCTCTCATATTTCTCACAATTATGCATGGAATTTAACGGATTTAATTCCTAAAAGAAACAAAAATCATGAAATTTGGCAGGAATTTCTAGGGCTTTGATAATTAGTGAATTATCCCTTTTTAGCCGTGAATTACTAAATAAATTATTACGATCCTTAGGCTTCGGGTAATTCATTCCTTCGAGAATTTTCAAAATCCAAACACGTGGGCCTGGGGTCAAAATTTCAAAAACCTTCAAGAATGCTATATTTTGGATATCCTGTTAATTCTTATTCCTGGAGCATGAATTGATTCAATTATGCTATGTTTGGATAGTTGTGAGCCGTCAAGAGTAGTTTCAGAATTTCGGGCGCAATTTTTGATCCGGTCCTTGGTCCGAGGAGTGCTTTTATCGAGGTCAGTCTCCTTTCTAACCTCGTAAGAGGGAAATTGTCCCTCTAGGTAACCTTGTTTTTTATGTAATCTTGTTTGGGGCTACGTACGCACCGAGTGACGAGAGTCCGTACGTAGTGGCTATTACTGCTTCGTCCGGGTAGTTAGGACACAACATGTTCATTGTTTTGTTTTTCCTATTGTATCATAGATATGACTTGAATACTTGTGTGATTGGTGTGGTTGTCTTTGAATGTTGTGATGCCTGGCTTGATTTAAGTGTGATAAGAGAATCACGGGATGGGATCGGGCTGTACGCCACGGTAGAGTGATGATTGATTATATTATGGGATCGGGTCGTATGCCACGACAGAGTGATGATTGATTATATTATGGGATCGGGTCGTACGCCACGGCACAGTGGTGATTGATTATATTATGGGATCGGGCCGTACGCCACGGCAGAGTGATGATTGATTAAATTATGGGATCGGGCCATACGCCACAGCGAGATTGAGACTACTAGGGTGGGATTGGGTCGTACGCCACATCGAGATTGAGTACCATATGGGAGCGGGCCGTGCGCCACGGCGGATACGAAACTTGTTTGATTTGAGCTTGTTATTTGATGCCGGATATTGATGTACTTGATTATTTGTTTTACTCGCCTACATTTTTCTTTACATCCTGCTTACTTTACGACTGTTGGGCCTTAGTGAGTATCGAGTCGACCTCTTGTTACTACTTCTTCGAGATTAGACGGGATACTCACTGGGTACATATTTATATATATATGTACTCATGCTGCACTTTCTTTCCTTTTCTGTACTTGACTGTACAGGTCCGGAGGCTGGTCCATCTGATTTTCAGGCCGGTGCCAGATATTGATAGCGTGGTCATACTTCACGGTGAGCTGCTTTCCTGGCGACTTCCTAGCAGCACCCTGGAGTTTCTTTTGTTATGCTCTCTGTCTATTTCATTCAGACTGAGACCCTGTATATGTTGTAGTCATTGTATATTCAGTAGTTGCCCGTGACACTCGTGACACTAATTCCTGGCACACACGCGGTATATATTTGTGGGGTTTTGGGATGTATATCTATGTGTATGTTTTATTTCGCCCTTGTATCTACTATGATTGTGCCTTCACTCAAGGCTAGTATCATGTTAGTTGTTATAAACGGATAATCATTGACTTGTTTGATCGAATGGGAAGGGTATCACTTAGTGAAAGTTATATCAGCTTGCCTAACCCCGTCGTTAGGCGCCATCGAGACCTGAATTAGGATTTGGGTCGTGACAATGTGGTATCAGATCCCTAGGTTCACGTAGTCTCACGAGTCACGGGAAAACCCAGTAGAGTCTTGCGGATCAGTACGGAGACATCTGTACTTATCTTCAGGAGGCTACAGGGTGTTAAGAAACTCCTTTTGTTAATATCCTATCGTGCAACTGATGATGTACTCAAACCTGTTCTTCTATTCTCTCATAGATGGTGAGGACGCGTGCTTCACATGTTCTTGATCCATGAGAGGCTGCTACCCCCGCCGCTCGAGGTCGTGGTAGGGGCAAGGGTAGGGCTCATGTTCGTAGGAGGGGGAGAGGGCGTCCTAGAGCTGTACCGCTTGCACCGATTGGGGATCCTTATGTTGAGGAGCAGGATAAGCTGCCTCCAGTGGCTCCACCACCAGCTGACTCTATGACAGCGCCGGGCTTCTAGGAGGTCATGGGTTGTATGCTGAGGTTCATGGATACTATGTCACAGGCGGGTATACTTCCATCCGATCCTGCTACTTCTCAAGCAGGAGGGGGAGTTCAGACCCCTACCGCTCAGGCTACAAGACCAGCAGCAGCAGTGCATCGTACTCCAGATATTCAACCAGTGATAGGGGTTCAGCCTGGGGTGGCAGCACCGGAGCCCAGGCCAGTTGCAGAGATAGACCAGCAGAAGCTGCTGGGTAGATGGACCCAGCTTCACCCTCCGACCTTCGGGGGTGAGCGGGAAGAGGATGCACAGGATTTCATCGAGAGGTGTAGGGACATACTGCACAACATAAGGATATTAGAGTCACATGGGGTAGATTTCACGACCTTCCAGCTTGAGGGCAGAGCTCGCCGCTGGTGGCAGTCTTATGTACTAAGTAGACCAGCAAGGTCTCCACCGGTTACTTGGGGGAAGTTTACTCAGTTATTCTTGGACCGATACATTCCACCGTCTGAGAGGGAGGAGCTGCAGGGTAATTTTGAGAGGTTAGAGAAGGGGCAGATGTCTGTGTCAGATTATGAGGCCAGGTTCTCAGAGTTGTCTCGCCATGCTCTCATGATATTGCCCACAGATGCTGAGAGGGTTCGACGGTTTGTGGCAGGCTTACATCCGGGTATTAGGACTTCCATGGCCATAGAGGTAGAGATAGGTACCCCATATCAGCTTGTAGTCGAGATAGCTCGACGTATCGAGGGTTACCGTGCGAGGAGTAGAGAGCAGGGTCAGCAGGGTTAGCAAGACAAGAGGCCCAGGTTCACAGGTGACTTCAGAGAGGCTCCATCTAGGGCTAGGGGTCAGTACGGAGGTGTCCAGTTCACCAGGCCTTCCTATTCAGCACCTCTAGTACCTCCTAGGGTTGTTCCAGTCAAGCCCCAGTTTAGCACCATGCCAGAGCGCTCCTATCATCCTCCAGCCATCCAGAGTGCCCCCAACAGTTATTCAAGCCATCAGAGATCCTCCAGTTCTTTACCAAAGGATTCACACCGCTCTTCAGCTACTCAGGGTTCCTCCTCTTCAGGGCAGCGAGCGGTACTGCCAGGGGGTTGCTTCGAGTGTGGGGATCTTGGTCACGCATGGAGGTTTTGTCCCAGGTATCGGGGCAAGGCCGTGCAGCAGAGCCAGCAACCTATGATTACAGCACCAGTAGCACGACCACCTAGGGGTGGAGGTCAGGTTGGCAGGGCTCTCCCTAGAGGGGGAGGCCAGTCAGGAGGGGGTCGTTTAGCTCTGGCTCGTCCTAGGGGAGTTCAGTCTTCGGGTGCTCCAGCCAGATTTTATGCTATTCCAGCCAGGGCAGACGCAGTGGCATCAGACGCTGTGATTACAAGTATTATTTCGGTCTGTGGTAGAGAGGCTTCAGTGTTATTTCATCCAGGGTCTACATATTCATATGTTTCAGCATTATTTTCCAATTCTCTGGATGTTATTTGTGAGATTTTGGGTTCTCCCTTGTATGTATCCACTCCTGTGGGCGACTCTGTAATGGTAGACCGGGTCTACCGGTCTTGTGTGATTACTTTCTGTGGGTTTGAGACCAGAGCAGACCTGTTGTTGCTTGATATGGTTGATTTCGAGATCATCTTGGGCATGGGTTGGCTATCCCCTCACCATGATGTCCTGGATTGCCATGCCAAGACAGTTACATTAGCCATGCCTGAGTCGCCGAGGTTAGAGTGGAGGGGTTCTTCAGTTAATGCCTTCAGCCGGGTCATTTTCTTCATGAAAGCTTTGCACATGGTCGAGAAAGGGTGTCTGTCTTATCTTGCTTATGTGCGGGACGCCACCGCCGAGTCTCTTACCCTTGATTCAGTGCCTGTCGTTCGGGAGTTTCCGTATTTGTTTCCTTCAGATATTCCAGGCATGCCTCCAGATCGAGATATAGATTTCTGCATTGATTTGGCTCCATATACTCAACCTATTTCTATTCCTCCCTATCGTATGGCTCCTAAGGAGCTAAAGGAACTGAAGGAGAATCTTGAGGAGTTGTTGGCCAAGGGATTTATTAGTCCGAGTGTGTCGCCGTGGGGTGCTCCAGTCCTATTTGTGAAGAAGAAGGATGGGTCTCTGCGGATGTGTATTAACTACCGCCAGTTGAATAAAGTGACCATCAAGAACAAGTATCCTCTGTCGCGCATTGATGATTTGTTTGATCAGCTACAGGGTTCTCGTGTGTTCTCTAAGAACGATCTAAGGTCAGGTTATCACCAGTTGAAGATTCGGGCTTTTGATGTCCCGAATACGGCATTTCGCACCAGATATGGCCACTATGAGTTCTTAGTTATGTCTTTTGGCTTGACTTATGCCCCAGCAACATTTATGGACTTGATGAATAGGGTATTCAGGCCGTATATCGACTCTTTCGTTATTGTTTTCATTGATGATATATTGATCTACTCACGGAGCCTGGGAGAGTACGGGCAGCATTTGAGAGTTGTGCTTCAGACCTTGCGAGAACAGAAGCTATATGCTAAGTTCTCCAAGTGTGAGTTCTGGTTAGAGTCTGTGGAATTTCTAGGGCATGTGGTGTTCGGTGAGGATATCAAGGTTGATCCGCAGAAGATTGAGGCAGTTCAGAGTTGGTCGCGTCCTACTTCAGCTTCAAAGATCGGGAGTTTTCTCGGTTTAGCAGGCTATTGCCGTCGGTTCGTGGAGGGGTTTTCTTCTATTACAGCCCCATTGACTAGATTGACTCAGAATAATTCTCCATTTCAGTGGTCCGACGATTGTGAGGCGAGCTTTCAGAAGCTCAAGTTAGCATTGACTTCAGCACCAGTGTTGTCACTACCTTCTGAGTCTGGAGTATATACAGTGTATTGCGACGCCTCACGCATCAGGTTGGGATGTGTGCTGATGCAGGATGGCAGGGTTATTGCTTATGCTTCGCTTTAGCTGAAGGTTCATGAAAAGAATTGCCCTGTGCACGATTTGGAGTTGGCGGCGATTGTTCATGCTCTGAAGATATGGCGGCATTATCTATATGGTGTATCTTGTGAGGTCTATACTGACCACCGCAACCTGCACTACTTGCTTAAGTAGAGGGACCTTAATTTGAGGCAGCGAAGGTGGCTTGAGTTATTGAGGGACTATGATCTCACTATTCTGTATCATTCGGGCAAGGCAAATGTATTGGCGGATGCTTTGAGCAAGCGGGCATCTAGTATGGGTAGTTTAACCTACATTGCACCTGAGGAGAGACCTTCAGCCTTGGACATTCAGTCCTTGGCCAATAGCCTGGTGAAATTGGATCTTTCTGAGCCTAGTCGAGTTCTAGCTCATGTGATTGCTCAGTCTTCATTATTGGGGGAGATTAAGGCTCGACAGTTTGATGATCCACGTCTAGCAGAGTTACGGCATACGGTGGTCCAAGGCAGGGCTAAGGAGATTACTTTAGGCAAGGATGGTGTTCTGCGACTCCAAGGCCGATTGTGTGTTCTAGATATGATGGCCTGAGGGAGAGGATTCTAGAAGAGGTGCACAGTTCTCGGTATTCTATTCATCCGGGAGAGACAAAGATGTATCGTGACCTAAAGCAGCACTATTGGTGGAGGCGGATGAAGAAGGACATTGTTCAGCATATGGCTAGGTGTCTTAATTGTCAGCAGGTTAAGTACGAGCATCAGCAGCCAGGAGGCTTGTTTCAGTAGATGCCCATTCCTCAGTGGAAATGGGAGCAAATCACTATGGACTTCGTGGTTGGGTTGCCTCGGACTTTGCAAAAGGTTGATGCGGTTTGGGTCATTGTGGATAGATTGACCAAATCGGCACATTTCATTCGTGTGGCTACTACTTATACTACATAGAGGCTAGCTCAGATTTACCTTCGGGAGATAGTTCGGTTGCATGGTGTGCCAGTGTCTATTATTTCAGATCGGGGTCCTCAGTTCACTTTGCATTTATGGAGAGCTTTGCACAGCGAGATGGGTACTCAGATAGACCTCAGTTCAGCATTTCACCCTCAGACTGATGGCCAGTCAGAGCGTATAGTTCAGATTATGGAAGATATGCTCAGGACCTGTGTGAATGATTTCGGGGGTCAATGGGATCAGTTCTTGCCTTTAGCGGAGTTTGCATACAGTAATAGTTATTAGTCTAGAATCGAGATGGCTCCATTCGAGGCTTTATATGGTCGGCGATGTCGTTCTCCGATCGGGTGGTTTGAGCTTGGCGAGGCCAAGCTATCTGGTACAGATCTGGTGAGAGATGCCTTGGAAAAGGTGAAGATTATTCAGGAAAGGCTCTGTACAACCCAGTCTAGGCAGAAGAGCTACGCAGATCAACGGGCACGTGATGTAGCATTCATGGGAGATAAGGTTATGTTGAAGGTTTTGCCGATGAAGGACATTATGAGATTTGGGAAGAAAGGAAAGCTGAGCCCCAAGTATATAGGTCCTTTCGAGGTGTTGAAGTGGGTTAGAGAGGTTGCTTATGAGCTTGTTCTACCTCTAGCCTTATCAAGAGTTCATCAAGTTTTTCACGTTTCCATGCTCCGTAGGTATCACGCCGACTTCTCGCACATGGTTGATTATAGCATTATTTAGTTAGATGAGAAGATGGTCTACGAGGAGAAGCCATTGGCTATTGTTGATAGACAGGACTGCCAGTTGAGGTCTAAGACAGTTTCTGCGGTTAAGGTCTAGTGGAGGGGCCAACCGGTTGAGGAGGCGGCTTAGGAGTCCGAGCAGGACATTCAAGGACGAACGTTTGTTTAAGAGGGGGACAATGTAACGACCCAACCGGTCGTTTTGCATGTTAGGGTCCCGTTTCCTTAAATGAAACCTTCCATAGTGGCTATTCGTGCTTTATGACTCGCGGGAGCGGGTGGTTCGGGATTTTGGAATGAATTGGATGGTTTAGGAACACTTGGTTCCTTAAGGTTGGCCTATTTGGCCAAGTTTGACTTCGGTCAACATTTTGTGCAAACAACCTCGGAATCGAGTTCTGACAGCTCCAGTAGCTCCGTATGATGATTTCGGACCTGGGCGTATGTTCGGCTCGAGTTTCTGATGACTCGGGAGCGTTTCAGCACCCGAAATGAAAATCAAGATTTCCTTAAGTTTAGAATTTGGCCTGAAACGGGACTCCATGCTATCGGGGTCCGAATGGAATTCCAGGACCGGCAATAGTTCCATATAGTCATTTATGACCTGTCTGCAAAATTTGGGGTCATTCCGAATAGTATAGACCTGTACGGCGCAATGAAGTGGATTCTAGAATTTCAAAGTTATTAAGTTTGATTAATTTGGTTTTGGGGTTGCATTTTGAGTTCCCTTGTTGTTTTTCATGTTCCGGAAGTTCGAGCGAGTCTGTATCATGAATATAGACTTGCTGGTGCTTTTAGATGGGGTCCCGGGGGGCTCGGGCATGTTTTAGACCCCCGGGAGCTAAGTTAGAAAAACCAGAAATTTTATGTCTGGTTTCCTTCTCTGCGATCGCAGAAGCAGGGATGCGATCGCAGAGAAGTAATTATGCTGGGCCATCCAATGTTCTCTACGATCGCAGACATCACTATGCGATCGCATAAGATCCCCTTCCCAACTCTCTGCGGTCACAGACCTCACTCCTGTGATCGCATAAGCCTACCTCCCTACCCTCTGCGATCGCAAGCCCCATCTATGCGATCACATAGTGCTCCCTGGGGGCCAGGGTCATTTGTTCTCCGCGATCGCAGGTCTGATGCCGCGATCGCATTGAAGGTTTTCCTGGGCAGTATTTAAATGCTCAATTACGGGTTGTTTTCCTCATTAGTCATCTTTTACCTCCATTAGAGAGCACCCAAGGTTGAAGAACACCTCCCACAACCACTCACTGAAGAGGTAAGCAATTATATCCTATTTCTCACAATTATGCATGGAATTTAACAGGTTTAATTCCTAAAAGAAACAAAAATCATGAAATTTGGTAGGAATTTCTAGGGCTTTGATAATTAGTGAATTATCCCTTTTTAGCCGTGAATTCCTAAATAAATTATGTAATTACGTTCCTTAGGCTTTGGGTAATTCATTCTTTCGAGAATTTTCAAAATTCGAACACGTGGGCCCGGGGTCGAAATTTCAAACACCTTCAAGAATGCTATATTTTGGAATATCTTGTTAATTCTTATTCCTAAAGCATGAATTGATTCAATTATACTATGTTTGGCTAGTTGTGAGCCGTCAATAGTAGTTTCAGAATTTTGGGCGCATCTTTTGATCCAGTCCTTGGTCCGAGGAGTGCTTTTATCGAGGTGAGTCTCCTTTCTAACCTCGTAAGAGGGAAATTGTCCCTCTAGGTAACCTTGTTTGCTATGTGATCTTGTTTGGGGGCTACTTTCGCACCGAGTGACGAGAGTCCGTACGCAGTGGCTAATACTGCTTCGTCCGGGTAGTTAGGACACAACATGTTCATTGTTTTTTTTCTTGTTGTAGCATAGATATGACTTTTATACTTGTGTGATTGGTATTGTTGTCTTTGAACGTTGTGATACCTGGCTTGATTTAAGTGTGATAAGAGAATCACGAGATGGGACCGGGCCATACGCCACGACAGAGTGATGATTGATTATATTATAGGATCGGTCTATACGCCACAGCGTAGTGATGATTGATTATATTATGGGATCGGGACGTACGCCACGGCAGAGTGGTGATTTATTATATTATAGGATCGGGCCGTATGCCACGACAGAGTGATGATTGATTATATTATGGTATCGGGCCGTACGCCACGACAGAGTGATGATTGATTATATTATGGTATCGGGCCGTACGCCACGACAGAGTGATGATTGATTATATTATGGGATCGGGTTGTACGCCACGACGAGATTGAGACAACCAGGGTGGGATTGGGCCATACGCCACGGCGAGATTGAGACTACCAGGGTGGGATCGGGTCGTACGTCACGGCGAGATTGAGACTACCAGGGTGGGATCGTGCCGTACGCCATGGCGATATTGAGTACCATATGAGAGCGGGTCGTGCGCCATGGAGGATACCAAACTTGTTTGATTTGAGCTTGTTATTTGATGCCGGATATTGATGTACTTGATTATTTGTTCTACTTGCCTACAGTTTTCTTTACATCCTGCTTACTTTACGACTGTTGGGCCTTAGTGAGTATCGAGTCGACCTCTCGTCACTACTTTTTCGAGATTAGACGGGATACTCACTGGGTACATATTTATATATATATGTACTCATGCTGCACTTTCTTTCCTTTTCTGTACTTGACTGTACAGGTCCGGAGGCTGGTCCATCTGATTTTCAGGCCGGTGCCAGATATTGATAGCGTGGTCATACTTCACGGTGAGCTGCTTTCCTGGCGACTTCCTAGCAGCACCCTGGAGTTTCTTTTGTTATGCTCTCTGTCTATTTCATTCAGACTGAGACCCTGTATATGTTGTAGTCATTGTATATTCAGTAGTTGCCCGTGACACTCGTGACACTAGTTCCTGGCACACATGCGGTATATATTTGTGGGGTTTTGGGATGCATATCTATGTGTATGTTTTATTCCGGCCTTATATCTACTATGATTTTACCTTCACTCAAGGCTAGTATCATGTTAGTTGTTATAAACGGGTAATCATTGACTTGTTTGATCGAATGGGAAGGGTATCACTTAGTGAAAGTTATATCGGCTTGCCTAACCCCGCTGTTGGGCGCCATTGCGACCTGAATTAGGATTTGGGTCGTGATAGTATTGTAGAGAGACAAGATTTTAGGTAGACAGCAGTAAGTAGGAAAAGGTGAGTGAGAAGGTTACGAGAATAGGTAAGTCCTCGGGATTAAACCCATCACAACAAGAGAGCTAATGGTTTCCATAAGTTATAAAAAGCTTAGTATATCATGAGTGAACTCAGAGGAGCTTAAGACTAGGAGAATTTAGAAGATATGGAATGCTTCCCTAATGGTAGAATAAGGGTATAATTTTGACAGATAAGAGGATGACATTTAGGCCTTTATTGGTAATGATTCAAAGAAAAAGGGTTTTATGAATTACATAGGATTAAAATACCCCCATAAGGTGAATCATGTTGGTATGCTATGCAATAGGGTTATTGAAGTATTGTATCACCCCTAGGTGGATCAGGAAAATCAGTTTAGATGTTCTCCGATGAGACGTCAGCTTTAGTGACAATGTAATACGTAAGAGGTTTCAAGTTTTCAGTGGTAAATATAGATCAACATTAAGGTGAATCGACAATAGATGGATAAAAATTCCAAACTATGAGATGAGGTTATGATTCCATACTTTAGATGAACAGTAATAAGGAAGCATTAAAGGACTTAGATTTATATATATGGGATAAGAAGTTAGAGGAGTTGGGTAGCATACCTCGGTAATAATAAACCGAAGTAAGTCTTATAATACGGTATGACCTACTTAGATGCGCCAAATCCATAAGGACATATAGCCAGCGCTAGGAAACAAAATATAGCAATAGTCGTAAGTTCGGCAAAGTACCAATCAAAGAACTTCAATACACATATATATGCGAGGGAAATCTTGCCATAGTTCTGTATAAGTTCAAAACATGAGGCCAAGAGACTGGCAAAAGGCTGGAGAAGAAAAAAAAAGGGAAAATCCGCACATAAAAGGACAGAGTCATACAGGCTACATCACAAATGATAGTCAAAGTTACGAGATTAGAAGAATTCTGATCACAAGTCGTGATGTGAGAATAGGCCTAAAGGGGGGAATACTCTGCTCTTTGAATTTATTCATCGGACAATTTCGTAGATGGTAAGGACAATATTAAAGTATTCACAAGAGATATTGCTTATGAGACTGATAAGCACATCGGTAAACATTTGAGGACGAATGTTCCAAGGGGGGGAGGGGGGAATGATGTTACACCCCATGTTATTGTGCGTGAAAGTACGTCATAAGTCAATTTATGTATGCTCAGAAATGAGATCCCCTTTAAAAGTCTACAAAGTGATTTAATGTTGCTACACCCCGTACTTCAGGCGTCACTGTTATTATAGGATTATGTAATAAAAACTCAAAAAGGACAAAATCCTTCTACAAGGATAAAAAAGGTTTACCGAAGTCTTAAGCAAGTTAATATAAATGTGATACTTGTTAATAAAGATTTAAATGAGTTTGAAATCATGATATTACTATATATGATGTATGTATATGAAGTATAAAGTTTAGGAAAAATCGGATTTAAGTTGCGAAAAAACCGACAAAGGATTTGCCTTGTAATGAAACTTTTTTAGGATTACATTTCATGTGTTATATGAGGTCATTTTGGGACATACAAAAACCTTATTTATGGGTCTAGCTACTCATGAAAATAACAGAAATAAAAGATAAAATAAAGATAAAATCCATAATACATGATTAAGATACGAAAATCAAATGTTAAAAGATGAATCTAATACAAAATTGCCTAACACAGAAAGCCCAGCCATCTTAGGTGCTCTCCCAATACATAACATAACCTAAAAATGACAAAGAGTTCTGCTTATACTAAGCTAAAATTTCCAGACAAAAATACCCCTGCAGAGGTTGTGCGATCGCGTAACTGTAAGCGCGACCGCATTCTTGCGTTCAGGGTTGCGTAATTCTGATCGAGGTTCGCATTCTTCAATTTTAGATCTGGGTTGAGCTGAGTTTCGCATACCGCCTAATTTCCATCGCGGCCACGTAAAGGACTTCTGCGGCCGCATAATTCTGACGCAGACCGCACTTCTCATTTTTGCATAAATTGTAAGCTCTCTGAACCTCAGTCATCGCGGTCCGCATAATTCCAATCGTTGTCGTAAAGGTGCATTCGCGGCCGCACCTTTCTGATGCGGTTTGCGCTCATCTTTTAGCCAAAAAATCAACCTCTCTAAATCTTCCTTTCGCGGACCTCGAAATAGTGATCGCGACTGCTTTGTGGCTTTCACGGCCGCAAAGGCTCTCCATGGGCAGCGTCTGCTTCGGCTCAAAGTGAATAGGCTGGCAGTCTTTTTTTTATTAATTAATATTAATTAATTTATTATTATATTATGTGTTTCTTTCTGAAGGTCTTGCGGTTTATTACACCACAGGCTTTCAGTGAACTATTGAATCTATCAAGAGAGTACCAAATGCTGACGGTGACGAAGGTTACCAACTTTCGGTGGACGCGGAGCCAACGAGTTCAGTTGAAGAGCGTAACGAGTCTAAGGTTACAGAAGCCTTTGCCAACTTTGATAGGCATATCATTGCAAGCAAATAGAGCATAGAGCTTGCGCATTCTTTATATTTGTGTGGTCCGCGTTTCAGATCCCTTGGCCCAATCTTGCTTTTTGTTCAAGTTCTGACTCATATATGAGTTGATCATGACTCATTTGTCTAATTTTTAACGATTCCTGCAAACAAGCATATTACATTAATTTTCGGGAATACCTTCACGCATTTTTTGCCATAACACAGTAAAGTAAAAAATAGCAAATAATAGGTTAAAATCCTTACTTATCACCTCCCAGCCGACAAAGTCAAACATCAGCTTCGTTGGTAAGCTCCACTTTCTCAGAGTTACAAGGTCTAGATCTTGAAGTCCATTTTATATATTTACAGGTTTGATGGGTAGGTCGAGGCCCTTTCCCAACCATGATACAGTTCAACTATCCCTGGAGGCTTATAGATGAGTCTTGTATATTTCGTATATCAGTAGATTTTCAACTGTTGGGTATTTGTATCCCTCATATGATAGAGACGTTATTTTCAGATGATTCTGAATATGGCCTCATCGGCCTAAGTTGAGGGTTACCCTTCGAGAGTTCAAAGTTACAGAGTGGTACACTTAGGCCGAGTATGGTACCGAGTGCCCGTCGCCGCCCATCAGTTTGGGTCTTGCAAGTTATTCGTTTAACTGTGAGTTATTGGACTTTTGCAATTTCATTCCTATGTATTTGCAATTGGCATATGATTTCATTTCTGAAGTTTGTGAGCTTAATATTTTTTTTGGGTTGTTCTTGTGTGCAATTCTGTTGGCTTTACTTCAATTTTACGTCTCTTTAACCTTTAACTTCATAATGTTGATAGTTTGAAACATGCCTGAGCATGATTCGAGTAAATTAGATTCTTTTCAAGTCCGTTCAACCAATGTGTTATGAACTACTACTGTTTGGGACCTTTACACTTGTTAGCATCTCTTTGGTGTGTAATTTTGCTTAAGGCTGTCAATGTTGTTATTTGAATATGCTTTACCTGCATAATTTGTACTCTCTTTAGTTAACTAGTCAATTGTGTTCAAAACTTGAATGCATACATTTACTATATGGAACAAGTCTATCTTCCTATCCTATTCTGAATTTCTGTGGTGGTATCTAGCCTATGTAGCATGTTTTAATCCTGTGTCAAGATGTAACAACCCGGCCAATCATTTAATCCGTGAGATTAGCCCCGTTTCCCCTTTTTTTGCATTATCTTGTGTTGTTTAACTCATTTATGTGGTGTTGGGTCGGTTGGCTCATGTTCGGAGTGGTCGTGGTGAGAAATGAGACACTTAGTTTCTTAAGTTGGCTTTATAGTTAGAAAAGTCAACCGGAAGTTGACTTATAGGTAAACGACCGTGCAATGTGGATTTTATGGCTCGGATAGATTCGTTAGGTTATTTGGGACTAAAGAGTGTGTTCGGAATGTTTTTCGAAGGTCCGGAGTAGAATTAGGCTTGAATTGGCGAAATTGAGTTTTTGGCGATTTTCGGTTGGCAATGAAAAATTAGCTATCAGGGTCGCAATGGAATTTCGCTAGTTGGATCATGTCTGTAATGTCATTTTTTATGTGTGTGCAAAATTTGAGGTCAATAGGAGGTATTTTTGTTGGTTTCGGCATCGTTGGCAAAATTTGGAAGTTTCTATGTTCTTATGCTTGAATCCGAGGTTGATTTGGTGTTTTGGCGTTGTTTTGAGTGGTTTGAAGGCTCGACTAAGTTTGAATGAGGCTATGGGATGTGTTGTCATGTTTGGTTGAGGTCTCGAGGGCCTCGGGTGAGTTTCGGGTGGTTAACAGACCAATTCTTTGATTTGAACTTGGCTGCTTTTCTGGTTTTGTTGCAGAGATTTTTGTTCATCACGTTCGCGGGTGGGGTCCCGCATTCGCGAAGGGTCTTTGGGGAGCTTGGGATTTTCTTCATCGCGTTCGCGAAGGGGAGCACGCGAACGCGAATGTCTGAGTGAAGTGGTCATCGCGTTCGCGCTCAAAGGCACGTGATCGCGAAGACGAGTAGGCAGTTAGGGGACCCCAAAGTGTTGGTCTATGCGAACGTGTGGGGGTGAACGCATTCGCGAAGGGGGAGACTAGCTAGGCATCGCGTTCGCGTGTTATGGGTCGCATTCACGAAGAGTAAAGTGGAAGTAGAGCTGGGTTGTTTTACGCTAACGCGTGTGGGTGGTCGCGTTCGCGATGGGTAAAGACCTGGGCAGAAAGCTTTTAATTCAAAAATGAGTGTTTAAACCTATTTTTCATATTTTGAGCTAGAGACCACGATATTAGGCAATTTTTGATGGATTGTTCAAAGAATTGATCGGGGTAGGTATTTCACTTGGTTTTGGTTTAATTCCATGATTTAGTCTTGAATTTCATCATTTAATTTGGGAAATTGGAGTGGAAATTGGGTGGAAATGGAAGAAAAGCTTGAAAATCCTTTTGGGGATTTCAATGGGCATTTGAGGTCGGATTTCGATGAATTTGATAAGGGTAGACTCGTGACTGAATAAGGATTCTAGTTTTGTTTATTTTATCAAATTTCGAGACGTGGGTCTGGGGGTTGGGTTTGGCAATTTTTTGGATTTTTTGTTAAATTTGATAATTTTTCGAGTGGGCTTTGTCCCTTTAGCGTATATTGATGATATAAATATGATTTTGGTTAGATTCGGAGCAATTGGAGGCCGAGTCAAGAGGCAAAAGCATTGTGGACTAGGATTTTAGCCGGTTTGAGGTAAGTAACGTTTCATAACTTAGTTCTGAGGGTTCGAAACCCCGAACTACTGCTATATGATTATAATTAAGGTGACGCACATATCAAGTGACGGGCGTATGAGCGTGAACCGTGTGATTTGTGACTTGGTTCATCCCATGGAACCGTTTAGTAGTTATTGTGGATTGATATTCGTGCTTCTATCAATGTGGTTAATGTGAACATACTAGAAATCATGCTAAGTATTATGTTTACGCTTCACGCCGATACTGTTGAGAACTGAGTGGTCATATATATCTAGCATCTCATGTGTGTTATTGATGTTATGTACTCAGTCCTGTCATATCATATAGTATCATGTCTCACTCTCGGTAATTGTTTATATTTGTACATTTATCATTGATTCAGACTAGTTTAGGCATCTGTGAGCCCATGTGAGCGACACTGGAGAGTGATGACTGAGTGAGGCTGAGAGCCTGTTATTGAGAGACATATATGGGATCGGGATGCACGCCGCATCATGTTATATTGATTATGCCTGGATCTGGCTTATTATAGCGCTTGGGCTAGGAGCCCCTTCGGAGTTAGTAACACACCCCCAGTGAGCGCATTGATGATATTGAGTGATGGATCTTTCCTGGACATGGATCTTCTCCGAGTGTTGATATTTCGGAGATGGATCTTATCTGTGGGGTGACTACGGTCACTTGTGTATATATATTTCGGGATGGATCTTCCCTGGCCTTGAGAGCCATATACAGTACTGAGTGGACTTCTATGTGAGAGTTGTGATCACTATGTTAATTCCCCCACTATTGATACATTGGCATGTAGAGTATACTGAGTTATACATGAGTTATGATCATATCTGACATATCCTGTTTTCATTATCGGTCAGAAATGTAAACATGCCTAGATTGTGTACAGTGTTTTCATTACATTTACTGAGTTTTAGTCTGTCACTACCTCTCAGCCCATAGTTTGGGTTCATTACTTCTGAGTTGGTGTACTCACGTTACCCTTTGCACCTTGTGTGCAGATCTAGGTACATCGGGACCCGGTAGCGGTTGCTGATCTATTGGTAGAGTATCTTTGGAGTCTTCGAGGTAGCAGCAGGCAATCGCAGCCATGTTTTCTCCTTCTCTATCTTCCTATCGCATTTATTTATTTCAGACAGTGTTATGTCAGTTTTGTATTTCGATATTGTAGTTATAGTAGCTCATGACTCGGTGACACTAGTTCTGGGATTTGTTTTTATGTATGTCTTAATGATGTTAAACTTTTAAATGATTTATAAATGAGACTTTTGCTGCAAATGTAGATAATTTCTGAAAGAAATATTATATCAAATGAAATGTGTGGCTTGCCTGATTTCACGATAGGCTCCATCATGACTGGGTATTTTGGGGTCGTGACACAATATCTTTCTTTTTTTTCAACCATGGCGAGTTCTCTATCAATATGCCCTTTAGCATGTTTTTGGCTCCCTTGATTCACCAGTAATTGTCATAATCTGCTTCCCTATCATGTCTAAATATTGTCCTGCTACCAAATTAACATGACTATTTTGTAACACTAGGACCTATATTGGCATAATTTGGACCTTTTTTTTAAATATGAAGTTGTGTATGATACTCTTCAGCAATCTTGCAAATATATTCTTCCCTTGACTCTGCTAATGTATGACTGTCTATGCACTAAGTGTTGAACTTGTTTTCTAAATCTTTGCTAAGTTTGTTTTTATACCCTATGACATGTTCGATTATCTGCTCTATATGGTCAACTTGACTATGTTTGTATTCCTCAGTTCTTGTCTCTCAACCTTGGCTCATTCTCCATCACTTGTCCCATGTGCTCTCTTGAGTTCTCATTCTTAGCCGGCTGAAAGCCAAGGCTACCGGCTCTATTATTGACCTCCCTAGTATAAGCACTAGTCGGGGTCCATTTGAGGCCCCTTCTGAACTCTGACATAGTAGGACTTAGGTCCTTAGTCATTCTCTGAAACTTAAACTACTCATATTCATCACTTTCCCTCCTATTATATGTTGTATATCTGAGTTGGTTGATTTAAATGGTGCAATACTTGGCAATATGGTCAAATAAATCGACTTTGGGGCTCCTTTATGGATTCTGGGGTCGTGTGTTGAATATGGCTCCTTATTAGAGGCCTAGGTATGATGTGTGAGAATTATTGAAGGCCCAGACAGTGCAGGGTATTTCATTTGAGCTTGTTGTAGGCTTATTGTCATCGTTTGTATATCTTTTTAATCTTATTCATTATTGGGCCTGTAATAACCTTTGTATAAACGATTGGGGTGTTAGTAAGAAAATGGGAAATGGATAAATTTTAGTATTTTCATGTTAAATTGGGTAAATAATATGCCTATAGGACTTGGTGATTTATTTTCTATATGTGTTATTCAATCACTATTTGCACTATAGAAATCATGCCATTAGGGGAAGCACGCACACACATTTCCTGCTAGCAAACATGATCAAAAAAATATTGCAATTATGTTTACTGCTATGTGATATTAGAAAATCTGCTTATAGGAACCAGTTGTCACTGATTTTTCTTTCAATTAGCATCATCTATTAGAAATCCTGCCTATAAGATTCCAATTATTTCACTTGGCGTTGTTCACCTTGAAAATGCCTATAGGATTAAGATATGCAATACAATAAGCTGTAAGTACTATATGTTAGAGATCCTGCCTACAGTGAATAATTGCTCACCATAATTGGTTAATGCTAAACTGATCAAACACGGTTTTATGTACGCTTCTGTTAGAGATCATGAACAATTCTGGGACTTCCCCCAGCTAGTTTTCTTACACTCAACTGCGTAGATCACCTCGACATAGCACATATAGGGTTAATAACTTAAAACTCGCGATTTAAATAACCAGATTGTAAAAACTGTGTAATCTTGTCTATGATCAATATCTTGCATCTAAAATGACCCGCGTGCTTTAATTCAAAGTTACTTAGAAATCATGTATATAGGGCCTAAGGTTCTTAATTCAGAAACTTCCTAATTCGCATACGTGTTTGCGTGCATTTGTTGTTTAGTTGTGGAGGTTAATGTGAGCCTCTAACTGCCTTTACATGAAGTCTTATGTGTTTTTGCATGTCGCTAAGCTTTTTATTTTTTGAGCAACCTAGGTTAGGTCTAGAACCATCCAAATAGAGGTCCAAAACCTCTCAGACCATAGGTATGGGACGGGTAGTGCACGCGTAGGGCACGACTAGAATTGAATTAGAGCGCTTTTAGGAAAACAACTTTAACATAGTAATCGAGTAGCACGAGATAATAGTCAATGCCCGCTGAACAATATGAGTCACACCCTATGCCAAGGGAGTTGCGAAATATTATTTATGTTGCACGTGGTGATCCTTTAGGCTAAAAAACTTAGGACCCCTCTTTTCCTTCTTTTTTCTAGTAGAATTGAAATACTTGTACCTTTATATTCGCATTAAGATCTTTGTAATAAAATTCTTTGATTTTCGTACTCTCTCTTTTCTCATTTGATCACGTAACCCAATCCATATAATTTAAGTTCGTACGGGAACCACAATTGTGAACCTTGAGGAGTGCCTAACAACTTCTCTTCGAGGTAATTTGAGCCCTTACCCGATATTTGGTGGCATGAACTAGTTAAATCAGAGTCATTTGAAAATAGGTGCCCTAACTCACCTTAAAAATAATTAGGTGGTGACTATCATCTTTTAATACCCATTCAAAAGAGATGTCACGTGTCAAACCCCGCTTTCACGAGAAAAAGGGGGTGCTACATTGTTCCATATGTTGAAGGTGTATTTCAAATAAATAGGATCCAAATGTGCTCAATATTGAAGATTATGTGGGATTATTCCTAGGTACATCAAAGGACACGGAGTATCTCTTCGATTGGAAAATTTCCATTGAGTCCGACTTGATTAGGGTTTGCCTTACACGTTGCCCTAATCCAATTTGAAATCAGTTTGCATGTGGTCTTTTTCTTATTCTATATGATTGATTTTCTTTCCTTATTCTGCATGATTGGTCTTCTTTCTATTTTTGTTTACTTTTTATTACTACTATATAAAATCACCTCAAAAGCTCATTTACACTACACGATCGCAAGAAGTTCTACGCGACCGCACTGCTTAAGCTGACCAACCTCTGCAATCGCGCACACCTTTATGCGATCGCAGAGAATAAATTCCTTCTCCCCTCACTTTGCACTACGCGATCACGATTCTTCCTACACGATCGCAGAGAAGGTTTTTCTGCTGCACCAAGAACTAGAAAACAGCAACTCTCTAAGGCCCGAAATTGCCCGAATACCATCCGAAATAAATCCCGAGCCCCTCGGGATCCCAACCAAATTTACCAACACATCATAAATGATCATTAAAACTTAGTTTCACCCTCGGAACACCAAAAATCACATTGGAATCAAGCCTAAGAACTTTGAAATTTCTAAATTCCACCAACAATGCCGAAACTATCCAAAACAACTCCGATTGACCTGAAATTTAGCAGACATATCCAAAATGACATTACAAATCTGTTCCAACTTTCGGAATTCCATTCCGATCCCGATAGCCTATTTTACACTGCCGATCGGAAATCACCAAAAACTAACTTTCGCCAATTTAAGCCTAATTCTACACCAGCTATCACAAAAATATTCTGAACATACTCCTAAGTCCCAAATAACCTGACGAAGCTATCGGATCCATAAAATCCGCATTTCGAGGTCGTTTATCATTAAGTCAACTCTCAGTTGACTTATTCAACTGTAAGGCTATTTTTAAAGACTAAGTGGCTAAATCCTCACTACAACCATTGCGATTCCGAGCCTACCAATTCTAACACATCATAAGCCGTATAACCAACCTATGACTAGGAAATAACAGTGAATAAAATACAGGTTCTACGTAACGACCGACCGGGTCGTTACATTCTCCCCCTCTTAAACAAACGTTCGTCCTCGAATGATTCTAGAAACATACTAGGAGTCTCAAACAAGTGAGGATATCTGCTCTGCATCTCCCGCTCGGTCTCCCAAGTATCCTCCTCTGCTAGCTGACCTCTCCACTGTACCTTCACTGAAGCTATATTCTTGGACCTCAACTTCCTGACCTGACGATCCAAAATTGCTACTGGCTCTACCTCATATGACATATCACCCTCAAGTTGAACTGTGCTGAAGTCTAAAACATGAGACGGGTCACCAACATACTTTCAGAGCATCAACACATAAAATACCGGATGAAAACTTAATAAGCTAGGTGGAAAGGCATGTTTATAAGCCACCTCTCCAACCCTCTGAAGCACCTCAAAAGAACCAATAAATCGGGGACTTAGCTTTCCCCTCTTTCCGAACCTCATAATCCCCTTCATGGGTGATACCTTCGGTAGTACCTTATCCCCTTCCATAAAAGAAACATCCTGGACCTTCCGATACGCATAACTCTTCTGTCTATATTGCGCCGTGCAAAGTCGCTCCTGAATCAACTTCACCTTCTCCAACGCATCCTGAATCAAATATGTGCCTAATAGTCTAGCCTCACCGGGATCGAACCAACCAATCGGAGACCTACACCTCCTACCATATAAAGCTTCATACGGGGCCATCTGAATGTTGGATTGCTAGCTATTATTATATGCAAACTCTGCAAGTGGCAGAAAATGATCCCATGAACCACCAAAATGAATCACACAGGCACGCAACATGTCCTCTAAAATCTGAATAGTCTGCTCCGACTGCTCGTTGGTCTGAGGATGAAATGTTGTGCTCAACTCTACCATAGTACCCATACCTCTCTGTACGACCCTCAAAAACTGAGATGTGAACTGAGTACCTTTGTCAAAAATGATAGAAACTGGAACCCCATACAATCGGACAATCTCCCTGATGTAAATACCAGCTAACCGCTATGAAGTATAAGTATTACCAATAGGAATGAAGTGCGCGAACTTGGTCAATCTATCCACAATAACCCAAATAGCATCAAAACCTTTCGAAGTCTGTGGAATCCAAACTACAAAGTCCATAGTGATCCGCTACCACTTCCATTCCGGAATATCTAACCTCTGAAGCAATCCACCTGGTCTCTCTTGCTCATACTTGACCTGCTGGCAGTTGAGACACTGTGCTACATACTCAACAATATCTCTCTTCATCCGCCTCCACCAATACTGTTGTCTCAGATCTTGATACATCTTTGTGGCACCCGGATGGATGGAATACCGCGAGCTGTGGGCCTCTCCTAATATCAACTCTCGAAGACCATCCACATTCGGCACGCAAATATGACCCTGCATCCTCATAACTCTGTCATCACCAATAGTAACATCTCTAGCATCACCTCGACGGACCCTGTCTTGGAGAACTAACAAATGTCGATCATCATACTAGCATGCTCTAATCTGATCATAAAGAGAAGACCGGGAAGCCATGCTAGCTAATACCCGCTGAGGCTCTGACAAATCCAATCTCACCAACTGACCTGCTAAAGGTTGCTTTGCTGGTGAAAGGTAAGCTAGACTCCCCAAAATCTCAGCTCTACGACTCAAAACATCGGCCACTACATTTGCCTTCCCCAGATGATACAAAATAGTGAGGTCATAATCTTTGAGAAGCTCTAACCATCTACTCTGACGCAAATTCAAGTCCTTCTACCTCAGCAGATACTGCAAACTACGATGATTAGTGAAAATCTCACATTGTACCCTATACAAGTAATGATGCCAAATCTTCAAGGCATGAATAATGGCAGCTAACTCAAGATCGTGCACTGGATAATTCTTCACGTGCACATTCAACTGTCTCTACGCGTAGGCAATCACTCTACCGTCCTACATCAATACTGCTCCCAATCCACTTCTAGAAGCATCACAGTAGACTGTATAAGAACCTGAATCAGTAGGTAGAACCAATATCGGAGCTGTGGTCAATGTTGTCTTGAGCTTCTGAAAGCTCTCCTCACACTCATCAGACCATCTGAATGGAGCACCCTTCTGGGTCAATCTGGTCAAAGGTGAAGCAATGAAAGAGAATCCTTCCACAAAGTGACGGTAATATCCCGGAAAAACAAGGAAACTCCTAATCTCCGTAGCTGAGGATGGTTTGGGCAAACTCTTCACCGCCTCGATCTTCTTCGGATCAACCTAAATACTCTCACTAGACACCACGTGCCCCAAGAAATCTATTGAACCAAGCTAAAACTGACACTTGGAGAATTTTGCATAAAGCTTCTCCTCCCTCAACCTCTGTAACACAACCCTCAGATGCTGAGCATGCTCCTCCTGGCTATGAGAACACACGAGGATGTCATCAATGAACACAATGACGAAAGAATCAAGGTAAGGGGAACACATTGTTCATCAATTGCATGAACGCGGCTGGGACATTGGTCAGCCCAAATGACATAACCACGAACTTGTAATGACCATATATGGTCCTGAAAGCAGTCTTCGAAATGTCAAAATCCTGAATCTTCAGTGGATGATACCCATACCTCAAGTCAATCTTAGAGAACACTCTAGATCCCTGAAGCTAGTCAAACAAGTCATCAATACGGGGCAAAAGATACCGCTTCTTCACCGTAACCTTATTCAACTGCCTATAATCAATACACATACGCATGGAGCCATCTTTCTTTTTCACAAACAACACCGGTGCACCCCAAGGTGACACACTAGGCCGAATGAACCCCTTATCTAGGAGTTCCTGAAGCTGCTCTTTCAATTCTTTCAAATCTGCTGGTGCCATGCGGTAAGGTGGAATAGAGATAGGCTGGGTGTCTGGCACCAGGTCAATACCAAAATCAATATCCCTGTCAGGTGGCATGCCCGGCAGGTCTGCAAGAAATACGTCTGAAAGTTCACGGATCACAGAAACACAATCAACAGAAGGAGTCTCATTATTAACATCTCTCACAAAAGCAAGATAAGACTTACACCCTTTCTCAACCATACGCTGAGCCTTCAAATAAGAAATCACTCTGCTAGGCACATGCTCTATAGACCCTCTCCACTCCACTCTCGGAACTCCGGGCATAGCTAGGGTCACGGTCTTAGCGTTACAATCAAGGATAGCATGACATGGGGATAACCAATCCATGCCCAGAATCACATCAAAATCAACCATACTGAGTAACATCAAGTCCACTCGGGTCTCCAGACCCCCAATAGATATAAGACACGACAAATACACACAGTCCACAATAATAGTGTCGCCCACCGGAGTCAAAACATGAACAGACGTAACTAAAGACTCACGGGGCATATTCAAAAAGTGAGAAAAATAGGATGAGACATAAGAGTAAGTGGAACCAGAGTCAAATAAAGCCCAAGCATCACTGTGACAAACAGAGATAGTACATGTAATCACCGCATCGGAGGCCATAGCATCAGGCCTACCCGGAAGTGCATAAATACGTGTCTAGCCTTCACCTGCTCGACCTCCCCCTCTAGGGCGGCCTCTAGCTGCCTGACTACCGACCCTAGATGTCTGGGTAGGTGGTGAAGTGACTGTGGCTAAAGTCGAGGGATGAACCCTCTTCTGAGATGAACTACCAGGACGACGGACGATGCTCTGAAGGAACTCTGAGCTGGAAGGGCACTAAACGATGAATGTCCCTAATGACAACTGCAAGGACCCTGCCCCGAAGATGCACCACTGAAAGTTGGGCGAGCTGGCTGTGGAGGTCTATATGGACGACCTCTGTTGTGCTGAAACTGCCCTCTGGATGGGGCACCACTAAAGCTACCTGATCCTCGAGGCCTCTTGGCCTCCCTCTCCTCACGTTCCTGCTTGCGAACCGACTTAATATCCCGAGGAATGTTAACAACCTGCTCAAATATATCTCCAAACACTCTCTCTCCGGTCATCAAAATGTGAAGTTGATACGTGAGACCATATACAAAACTCATAATCCTCTCCCTATCAGTAGGGACTAACTCAGAAGCATGTCTAGTCAACTCGAAAACAGCATCTCGTACTGAGTAACTGACAACTCTCCCTGGCGCAGCTTCTCAAACTGCCTGCGTTGCTCCTCTCTGTGGGACTGATGGACATACTTCTCCAAAAAGATCGTGGAGAACTATTGCCAAGTGAGGGGTGTTGAACCAACTGACCTACGCCTCTCAAAGGCCTCCCACCAAGTGAAAGTAGCACCAACAAACTGAAATGTAGCAAATGAGACCTCGCTGGTCTCTAGAATCTCAGCAGTACGGAGTATCCTCTGGAACTTGTCCAGAAAACCCTGGGCATCCTCACCCTCTATGCCGCTGAATGTCGGAGGATTAAGTCTACTGAACCTCTCCAACCTGCGCTGCTCATCTTCGGTCATAGCTGGGACCACATAGTCCTAAACTGGAGCAACCGGCTTGGCTGGGACTGCCTCCGGTGCCTAAAAACCCTTTACAACCTGCTCAGGTGTCCGAGCAGCTGGAGTCTGAATGCCTCCCCCGGCCTGAGCTGCAGTGGAAGTAGTAGACATAGAAAATACCTAAGCCAAACAAGTACACACCGTCAATATCTGAGCCAGGGTCTCCTGAAGACCCGGAATAACAATAGGCACTGCCGGTGCCTGAGCATGTCCCGCTGGAGCACCCTCGGCGGGAACCTGATCCTGAATGATAGGGGAATCCACTGGTACTGTCCCGGCTGCTACAAGGGCTGGTCCCCTAACTCCACCACGGCCTCGACCCCTTGTGGGTCTGGCTGGTGTCTGGTCACCCTGATTGGTAGTGCGTGTCCTCACCATCTTGAAGAGAATGAAACAACAGTAGGTTAGATTTTAAGAAGTAATAGAATGGCACGAAAGAGTTCAAGAAAAATGAGATTTTTCCTAATAGTTTTGCAGCCTTTCGAAGAGAAGTACAGACGTCTCCGTACCGATTCGCAAGACTCCACTAAACCTGCTCATGACCGTTAAGTCCTATGTAACCTAGAGCTCTTATACCAACTTGTCATGACCCCAAATCCTAACAGGTCGTGATGGCGCCTATCGTGGAACTAGGCTATCCAACCATCACATTACTACACATTTTGTTTAATATAATATCTAAAAAATCAATAATAATCAGCAAAATAAGCAATTAACATTTTTCTCTAAGGGTGTGTTTGGTATGAAGGAAAACATTTTCCGGAAAATGTTTTCCAATTTTCCCATGTTTGGTTGGCTTAAGTTTTTTGGAAAATATTTTCCTCATCAATTTATTTTCCTCCAATTGGAGGAAAATATTTTCCACATCAAGATAAGGAAAAATATTTTCCAAAACTCCTTCTCAATCTTCCTCACCCCATTTACCCTCACACACCCCCCTCCCCCCACCCACCCACCTAACTCCACCACATGCCCTCTCTCAAAAAAAGTTTTTTTT